>VDFB02191707.1:0-42226 GCA_007258455.2 Sequoia sempervirens
GTGTTGGTTAGCTCCAGAATTGCAGTGTGTCAGGATGGGCTTTCGCAGAATCTTCCAGAGAGCTTTTCAGAGAATTTTCTATTTTTAGAAAGTTAGGTCAGACGGAAGCTGCTATTTCGGGCAGGGCACCTGGTGCAGTGATTTAGCTCAGATTCGACCCGGTTCAGTAATTGTTTGATTTGACGGAGAAATAAGGAGTAATTACTGAGTTATTAAATATTTAATAATTTGACTTTATTATAAAGTCACTTTATTGAAATATTAAAATATTTAATTATTTGGCTAAGTTATAAAGTATTTAATTATACTTTATATTATATTATTAAAATGTGATTTAATGAGTATTTAATGCTCATTAAAAAGGGACGCCAATAATTAAATAAATTCTCCTAAGTCCAAAGTGAAAATTAAATCATTAATTTAAATGATTATTTTAATGGAGAATTAGGTCGAACTTTTCATAGAAGAATATATTGTTCTTCCCAAGGCAAAATGGAACTATCAAGTTTATTATTCAATTTTGTCTTCTGAGCATCTGAGCTTTGGAGTTTGCAAACCCTAGGGTTTCTGGCAAACATCGTTTCTGGAGAACGTAACCTCTTCAGAGATCAGGCATACTGAGGCTGTGAGATACCAGCTGAAGATTGCACTTGGTGATTTCATCCAGAAGTCACAGATTGAGCATAATCAGTTAATCAGACAGAGAGTCATCGAGTTCAGCAGAGATATTTACTACCTACCAGAGGCGACTTCATCCATCATCATCCATCAGTGTTTGGCACAAGTTTCAAGGAAGTCCGTACCATTTAATTAAATGCTGCAGATTGGCCGTACCACTGTACCAGCAGGCCGTACTTATTTCTTGTCAGGGAGTTTCTTCTGGCTTTCAGTTTCCAGCTTCCAGCTTGAGGCGTTGGCTTGGTATTGAGCATTTACTGGAGATTAGACGTTGGATTCAGAGACTGGAGATTATTTATACCTGGCCGTACTTAGCATTTATTGCTGCAGCCGCCATTGTTAAAAACCAGGTTTTTCTGTTATAATTTCAAATTTGCTTTTCCCTGTTCAGATTCTAGCATTGTAATAGCTCAAAATAAGTGATAAATAAATGCGCCTATGCTTCATGAGCAAGATCTGAGTCCCTCTGTGCATTTTAGATTTATTTAGAATTTTTTATCAATTTCTTTGAAAAATCGCAATTTCATTATTTGCCTGAAAACTTCAAAAAAAACCAAAAAACCTTCAAAAACGATACAAACAGTTAGGGTTTCATTCAGAGAACCACGGGGTTGACAATGTCCCTTACCTAGCCTTGCTCTTGTATTTGCTTGTTTGCCCTAGAATTCGATTGTTGATTAGGTTTAGGGTTTCTTCTTTCCAAAAGGAATGTGTTTCTCTAATGAAATAATCCTAGATTGAAATCTGCATTCACCAATTTAAAAACATTTCCACATACACATATCTGTTAGCAATAATATCTAGATATCCACAATATATTCATAAACATAAATCAATTAATGAAGACATAAGAGGAGTGCCATAGGTGGATCCGCCCTGAAGCCCTCATGTAAACTCAAGAGGTTGTCCATCACAATCCTTCTTGCCTAGGGGCTTAGTACCTGCATACCCCACTCATGGTAACACCTCATAAGACACTCGTCCTATTAGGGGAGAGGAACCATGGAGTCCAAGTGGCCTAAGGCCTACCACCTTCTCTTGCCCAATCCCGTATCTTGGGCCTAAGGGGCAGAGACCTAGGTGGGACCCCCATCTTTCTATAACCCAATCCCTAGTCAAGGGCCTAAGGGGCTGCAAAGCCCAATCCCTTGTTAAGAGCCTAAGGGGCTGCAAAGCCCAATCCCTTGTCTAGGGCCTAAGGGGCTGAAAGTGGGGTTTTTAGGCAATCCAACTTCACCCATGTTTCGTCCATCCTAATAGGTTTACAAACACATAGTAGACAATCTTTAAACAATCAGATATATTTGCATTCATCCAAGATTTATTTCATGCCTATAATCAAATATATTTTCATTTACCAATGGTTCTTTAAGTTCATGATTTCCTATGATAATTCTCATTATGCTAAGATTAAAGGAAGTCATTATATCAATAATCAAATTAACAATATCTAGTTCTTATATTTAGAAAATGTTAACTATTATTGCTAAGTGAATACATCACCTAAACTACTGTGTCTCCTTATTCCTTAATTGTCTTCCTTCATCCTTACCTTTATACGATAAAAACATACATAAATAAATATTAATCTATTCATTCTTATATTAAAATCGTAATTACTTATAAGGCTCAATAATTGTTGCAAGCATCATTATTGCATAATTGTAAATATATATATATATATATATATTCTATGTATATGTCTATATTCTATGTATATGTCATCATTTCTAATTGACTTCAATTTATAAAAATATATATATCATTATTTCTATATGAATATGTATATTAATACGTATATATTTTCTACTTAAATATATATACATTATTTCTAATAAATATTCATATACCATTATTGTAAGTATATCTATATAAAGAAATACATACACACAAATATATATTCTACATATCAATGTATCTACATTTATAATAATATCAGACTTACTGCTCACTGCCTTATCAGATTTTTGACTAAACAGTACATTGATTTCTCAACGATGATTTCTTCCTTCCTTATCTACTTCCCTTCCTTTCATATTCTCATTCCCTATTTTTCTCCTTGATGCCTTGCATCGATCTCTCCTTTATGGCTGATCAAAGGTCTCTTTATTTTCTAGACGTGTCTTTTCATGCATTCGTTACTTTATTTGTTTTGTTTATTATTATTATGATACTTATAATAAATGATACTAATGGTTCTTATTAATTATGATAATTGTAATATTTATTTATTCATTTACTTAATTGAGGCATAACTATTATTAATTTTATTATGTATATTACTATTATAATAATTACAATTAACAATTCTATTTTGCATTATAATAATATTTATATGTCATTTGTTTATTTAGTCACATATTTCAGTACTATTTCTTTTATGATTTCTTTATTATTATTATAGTAATTACTAAAACAATATATGTTTGTTTAATGACATGTATATTATAATATCTATTATATTTATAATCATAATTGTAATATTATTTTGGTAATCATAATTAAAATGAGATTGCTAATATTTATATTTTGGTATTACAACATTAAATTTAATACTTATAATTATGATAATAAAATAGTTAATGTCTTTGACATGTATTTTGTTTATCTCATTTTCTATGCTTCGTATTGCAATGCTACTATTTCGGGGGACATGACAGATTGCTGCCAGCAAATTACCAGGTTCTCCATTTTGTATTCATGTTGCATTGTTAATGAGTTGTATTTATTCATTGCCTAGACATCTTATAAGCTTTGTTGTTCCAATTGCATAGTGTTTAGGATTGCATTGTTGAAGGTCTGATCGCTGTCTTTGACAGCCACATTATTGTAATTGAATATCCAAATTGTAATCAGTCAATCATATGCTCAGTAAAGGGAGGAATAAGGTTGCATATCTATTGTTTGAAAATATGTCCATTGTCATGTTTGCATGATAAATGTTTGTGATAATGCCTATGAGTATCTTTCATGATAGTACAGTCACATACATTCATTGAAAGGCTGCATCTAGTCATAAATTGCATACTATTTTATTACAGTCATTTAGATTATCTCTTTCACCACATGTTCAAGCATCTTGGCATCAAACCAAACAATCAAACACAAACTGAAAACACAAACAGCAAGCTCGGATTTTACAAGATAATTGTTTGACAATATTCCTCAAGGCTCAAATTTAGAGAATAATCATTGGGAGTGCAGTAATTCAGTTGGGGGAGAACATAGGGTTTTCACAATAATAAGGAGGGGTTTAGCAGCTGCATTATTTTATGGCATCCATCTTCAGCTAGGACAGGGGCAGCCATGGTAGAAGAGGTCGACTTCACTCAAGGGGGCTTTGAAAAATCACAATAAAATTTGGAGATCATTGCTATAGCATGTACTTCCATTTGGCATCTACAAATCAGGTTTTTGATGTCATTTATATTTGTAATGCATGATTTTCTGAGTACAAAAAGTCTGTAGTAGTTGGCAGCCATTATAGCACTTGGTAGAGGTTTTTGGCAATCAAATATCAATCATTACATTACCTCTACATATTGAAATTGTAGTCAGATTTCTTTATCAATTTGCATTTGGTGCTGCTGTAGATGACCATTTATACCAGATTGGCATTAGATTAGAACTCCAGTGGAAAGCCAAGAGTCTTGGTTAATCCTATCAGCATTGTACTTGAGATTTTATTCAATAAAGGGGGAATAAGTTGCATGACAATTGTTTGATGTAATGTCTTATTGCTGTAGCCTTGATTTGCATAAGAAACTTTGTATGCCAACTGTTTGGCTTAATGTCTAAAGGTTGTAACTTTCATATTTCACTTCTAGTTTGCATGGCAAGTGTTTGTCATAATTCCTAGTTGCTGTAGATGCACATGTTCAGTCACTTATATGCAGGAAAAGGTAGTAAATTGTTGGCATAGCATTGTTGAGACTTTGTTAGTCAATCCTGCATCATTAGAAGCTTTCAAAAAATCATTGCAACCTTCAAACTCATAACAAAACAATCAGAAATTCATATCAGCAAGATCAGACCTTGTGTGCAAAGTGTTTGACAATATTCCTTGAGAGAAAATTCACATCAGAACTAGCAAGGGATATTACACTGAAGCTCATTTTTTCTAAATCATTTTGAAATGTAGAATACAAAGTTAATAAATCATTACTCAATTATTTTTCTTAAATCCAACCTTTGAATATATGCCAATTTTTTTCATGGTGTAATCTTTTGCTTGGGTAGGGAGTTGTTGATTGTATTTTGTTTGAAACTTTCAAAGCCATCTCAACAAATGCATTTTGAGTATCCTGCAACTATTTCGGCTCATGAGACCGCATTTCTTTGAAACCTCATGCTTCCTTGTTGTTATGGCAATGTTGGCGTTTCAATTAGCACCCCTGGAGTGCTTATTGGAAATGGACAACTATGCACAGTGTTTAGTAACTGCTCTTCAAATTAGGAGGGGAAGCTCCCTCTTTTTGTTGATGTTTGCATAAAATACAAAGTAAACTAATGTTCCTATCTTTTTACTCAGCGGCAAGGCACAAGGGTGCATAAAGCACAATGCATTGCAGCTAAGGTTTTCTCTTGTTTATGCAGATCTTAACTACAACTAAGCTAACTTTTAATCTATCCTATCTCCCCAAGATAAACAGAGCAAGAGGGGCATAGGAGCGGGTATGGAATGGTTTGATCACTTAGATGAACTGTCTCTCAAAATGCATCCGAAGGCTCTGAACTTCCATATTTATGACGAAATAGAACTCATGCAAGCAATCATCAAACGGTAGGCTAGATCTTAGGATTCCCTAGGTGTTGCAATGCTCTTTCCAAGGTGTAGGCTGAAATGTAGACTACTAGAAAAAACATAAAACGATAATCCTACTCTCTAAATTCCCAATGAGGCGCAGTGCTCTTTCCAAGGTGTAGATCGAAAGAAAGATTATTAAGAACAACATACAATGATAGATCTTGAGACTTTTGGGTCAAAGGCAAGGTAGCTCTCCTAATTTATTATCTCAACTTCGATCAAAGATTACACTTTGGGACAGCAACTTGTGTCAAAGAGACAATCACACATGAAGCGATCAACCAAGAATACATGAACATAGATTGAACACACCTATTTGAATAGAGAGAACACAAGCTGTACTTGGTGTTTAACTATAAAAAATACGATTCAAGAACATATACTAAGCGAACAAAGTTAAAGGCTTGTGAGCTTAGCGTTTTGCTGTCATGAAGTAAAGTTAAAATACAATGAGCAAGGATGCTCTTATTTATAGAATCTCAAAGGAGTAGGCAACCTTAAAATCTCCTTGAGTTAACACTTAGTTCTTGCCAATGTGCAAGATTTATCCCTATGTCTAAAAGTAGGTAACCTAACAGTTAACTGGGAAGTCTACTTCAGTTAACTGCATCACCATTTGAAGCATTGATACTCCTTTGAAGTACTCAATGTCTCCTCAGCATCTCTTAACCGTCTATGATATAACTCTGCAGTTCTGTAATGTCCCCATTTTTAGCATTGCACCTTTTAGTGACCGTTGGCCTATTCCGGAGACCCGTAGGCTACTCGGAAGGTAAAATTAGGGTTTCTTGTTTCGAAGGATGTTCTTGCTTGAGGTTGGTTGATTCAATGGCGGATTCTTTCTGGGTTTTCAGAGAGCTTCGCAGTGATATGTTTCTCTTGGCATTCTGAGCAATTTCTGGAATTTACTATTTTTAGTAAATTCTATTTCTGGCAGTGGTCATATTGGTCTCGGCACAGTTGACCTTCCTCTTCAGTCGACTCAGCTGGCTTACTCAATTTTGGGCTTTGGGGCATAACTGGAGAGATAAGTTGGATTATTTTTAATTAAGTCATGTTTAATGTTATATTTTAACATTGACCCCCTTGGCCTAGCAACTTCACTTTAAGTTGTTTTAAAAGATGTTCTTTATGGTGGGCGCCTCATTTAAAGAATTAATTATATCTTTATTTAAAGATTTATTCCAAGCATAAGTTGGACGCCAACTTCAAGGAAGGAATAAAATTATAATTAAAAGTCAAAATTACAACTTTGAAGAAAGGGACGCCATCTTTTGAAGAATTAGGGTTTGACTCTGAAAAGAAGATTAGGGTTTCGAGAAGGTCAACGGCAAATTATAAAAGGAAGCCTTTGGTTCTCATTTCAGCATCTTTTATCTACAGGAATGTTATGCTGCCGGATTGGCTTTGGGATTGCTTCGAGGAATGAAGGCCTCCTAGCTTGGGCATTGCTTCTCGCTTGAAAGATAGCGACTAGTGGTGAGATAGTGTAGTTTGAATGTTTTATTGTGAGATTTCTGCATTTTTAGTCTTTGTGAGGATATGTAAATCAGTTTTATGCATATTAGTGGTTTTCTGGAGTTGCACATTCATTGTAGCAGATTGATGTTTTTAATCATAAGTCATAAAATACACAAAGAGTCGTTCTGGGTATTGTCTCATTGGTTTTCTCTGTTGGAAGCGACCCTTCATGAATATTTGCAGATTTTAATATGAAGCGTATGATTTTATAAAGCAAATCCGTCATTCCTTGTAGGGCGCACTTTCTGGAGTGCCTCGGGATCCGTGTCATTAATTAATAACCATTTTTAGATGCCATTTCTTATTACTAAGTTAGGCGCCATCATTTTGAGGGTCTATTGCATTAGATTTGAGATCATTTGGGTGAGAAATGAGAGAGATATGAGCATATGAGTGAATTCCTAGGTTGCTGGTTTTTAATTTAAAAGTGCAGATTTGTGGAAAAACAGAATTATTATTTGATCATTGAGAGATTTATTGAACTGGCATCTCTAATCAAGCCACGGAGAGTTCTTATATGATGTAATGCTAATCTTTCAAATTCCTATGCTCTTGGCAAGCGAATTCTCTATCATTTTGTAAGCTGACAGTAGTACTGACAGCAGTTCTTTCATCTTGCTTAATCATGTTTTGTAATGCTCATATTTACATTTTGTAATTGCAATTGTATTTCTTTATCTCCGCCCTATGGTCGCCTCATTTCCGTATTGGAGTGAGTAGCACATACTTGGTGTCGAGTGTGCTTTCAGTACATTAGATTCAGGGATCCTCTGACCATATGCTCGCCATCATCGGCGCCATTCTTGGTTAGAGTTCTTGCATAAGCATTTTGATTTAGATCCTCTGACCAATGCTCACACCTTGCCCACATCGGGATCCTGGTGTACATTCTGGTTAGAGTTGCTTCAGCACGTTTTGGTTTAGCTGCTAACCTTAACGGGTGCATTGGTTTGTAATCTGCAATTTGAAAAAGTAAAAAAATTTGGCTCGGAATATTTCAGTGGTATCAGAGCCAAGATCCTGCCATCTGTGCCCAACAAAGTTCACTTGACAGATGAGTGACAGAGATACCAGACACTACGTACAGAGAGAGATGACTACAGAGAAGTCTCTACTTGAGTTAATGCATGAACTGTTTACACTAATGAAGGATCCTGACATAAGGTGGGGAATCAAAAAGATTTATGCTAAGTCAGAAAGTCGGGATAGAAAGGTGCACATGTCACATCAGAATGATCGTGAGCTTGATGAAGATACCATGGCAAGTGAAGAGTTAAGGGTAGAGCCCCATAATACTTCCCTTGACTTGCATGTAATAGGAAGTGATGAAGATCAGCTTGGTGAAAAGAACAGAACGACAGTCTTGAGTCCTAATAAGGATTCAACCTATGAAGGTCTTGAAGCTAAGGGCTTCACTGAAGGTTTTAGTAGTACTGTTGTATGGGATGAGTTTGCTGAAGAAGAGCAAGTAGAAGGAAATACTGATGGTCCCGTTGAATCAGCCTATGAGCAGTGCCAAAGTGATGAAGATAGTAATGATTCCAACATGACTGTACCATCTCGTGTTGAAGAATTGGTGGTGGATAGTTTTACTTTTGTTGCTGTCTCAACTCCCCAAGAAGTTCCACATGAAGAAATCAGCGACATACTTTCTCATGATGGTTCCATAAAAGATAATGAAGGTGAAGTTTTCGAAACAAGCAGCATCGAAGAATCTTCACTTCATTTCGGTGGTGACATTGTTGGACTTGGGTTTGACCAGCAAACCAAACCATTGGAAGAAAATGTTTTTGAAGATATCAGCTTAAGAGATTCAGGATCTGACTTATTCATTGAGTCAATACTTCCAGTGAAGCATGAAAAACCTCTTCCTGTTGATCATCTCAGTCAACCCCTTGGCATTTGGGATCCAGGTGTGTTGGCACCAAGGTATGATAAAGAACCTTTGTGGGATGAATTTCCCTTTGATCCAGATGAAGATCAAAAATCAAATTGCATGGCAAACTATGAGGTGGCCATTGAAGAGGAAGTTGTCTTCGAAGAAGAAGAGGGTTCAAAGAAGCTCCATGATGATGTCTTTGAAGGGGTTGCAGCCGCTAAAGAAGAAAATGTTTCTACGGAAACTTTCCGAACAGCGGATGACTATGATCCATTGAGCAAGTTGGGTGCTGCTCTAATGTTTGATCAAGAAGACAGTGATGAAGAAGAAGAGCTTGAAGACCATATGGCTCTTGAAGATGGAGAGTTTGAAGGTGTTACTAAACACAAAGCTGATTTATCAATGCACGAAGCTGATTGCAAGCGATGGGTTGAAGATTTTGTGGAGTATGATGCCTTTCATGACAATGAGCATTCTCCTCTAGTTGAAGGTGAAAGACACGGAAGCTGGAGCAGCTATGATGGCCGCAAAGACACAAAACAAAGTTCTGATTTTGACAATCAGCCAACCAGCAATCTGCCATCTTTGCATATTCTTGAGTGGGAAGATCAAGACAAAGAGTCCTTTAAGAGGGAAGTGCGAATTCTATCCCAATTTGATCGCACTCACAGTTTGATTGAAGATCTCCACTGGAAGGCTCAGCTTGAAGAGAGAAAAAGAGGAGTTAAGGATGAAGTTGCTCTTTTCAATTTGCAACTCATCAGAGACTCTTTGGAGGCGTTGAAATCAGATTGCATACACTTGATGGAGGATCGGGATCATGCTATTGAACTTGCAAAGAAGTCCTTCAGTGTTGTCCAAGAAAAGGAGAGTTTGGTTGATGAGCTCACTCTGGAGCTTAAATCAACAAAGGACAAGTTAAAAGAAACTTATTTGTCTCTAACAGAGGTTGAAGACCGGTTTGTTGATTTCAAACTTTTTAGCAAGCAAAAGAATGAGCAAAGAGTTGAAGAAATCAAGCAAGTAATTGACGAGCTTGATAGTCTTCGAGAGGAGTTTGATCTTGAAGGGTTCACAAGGAAATCAGAAGTTGCGTATGCAGATTTGGATCAGCAAGATGGAAAAGGGGACTTCCAAGTCTTTGACAACCCTTTCTTTGAAGTGGGTGCTGAAGCAACTTATGACAATCCTCTTTTTGAACCAAGTGAAGAGGAAGTTTATGAGAAACATTCCTTTGAGGTAGATGATGGGATTTCAAGCCTTGAGGAAATTTCTTATGACATCATTATTGAAGAGGGAAGTTCTAGCACTTCTTTTGACAATGGAATGAGGATGCATGAGCTGCATAATGAAGACTTCACTGCTGCTCCTAGTCTCCCCATTCAGGAGGTGGAAAATCAAGAAGCATGGTGGAATGAAGTCACTAATCTTGATTGGCAACAAAGAGATGATTGGCACACCGATGAAGAGTTCATTCATTTTCTGATGTGGATACTTGTCATGTTCCTATCGGGTTTCATGCTTACACCATATTCTCTAAGAGTAACTAACTTCATAATGGAGTTTGATGAAGGATCCATTGAATCCTTCCAGCAATTCTTCTCTCATGATTTTGAATTTGACTTTCTCAACGAATTCAGATTTGTTGAGTACTTCTTGGAGTTTCAGGGTGCGATGATTCAAATAGAACATATTTCCCAAAGCGTTCTAGTAAAAGTAATTCTCCATTTGCGGAATGACTCTTCTTTACTTATGATGTGGGGCCCTGGTATCAGCTCACTTTTGATTTGTGTCAAGAAGGTATGTTGGAGTGATGAGCCTCAAATTCATTGTCCTTTGGATGTAGTTACCTTCTTTATCAGTCATTTGAAGTTCACTCCTAATGATCAATGGGAGTTTTGGAGAGAAAAGTTGAACAAGGATTGGTACTTGGCTGTGATGGGATCTTCAATGGGTTTAGTTTCGGCTGTAGATATGAGCAGACATGATATTTTGGGTGTTGATTTTCAGATTGGCAACAACCATCTATCTCCTTGGATGCTGATTTTCATAAAATCAGATTTCAAGTTGATCATTTCAGTCTTGTTGGGTTGCTGGTTCATTCAATTTCAGACCTTCCAATCTCTTTCGAGGGACAACTTATGGTTTCAAATGAGAAAATTGGTGATGTGGACTGAGCACGATCAGAATTTGGAAAGAAACCATACTCATTCTAATGGTTTTCTTGGTACATATTCTTGTACAAATAATTGGAGCAGCAGACCATCGCTCGACTTGGCTTGGCATTTCGAGACTCCTACTGCTGAGATCCTGTGCAATGTCTTGATTCTACATTCTGAGACTCTTGGGGATGGAATTGTGAGAAACTTCTTCAGACTTCATAGTTGTGCCATGCTAATTCAGCGGAGGCATAGGGAATTCATGGGGAATCATGAGTTTGAGTTTGTTGAGTTCTTGCAAAGGATAGCCTTCCTCTTTGCAAGAAGTGTTGAAGGTGTCACATTTGCAGTCATGGTTTCGTTTGTTACCATGTGGAGGTATGCTGAGGAGTTTAGTTATGAGTTGAGTGACCTATCCTTCTTCTTGCCTAGAATTA
This sequence comes from Sequoia sempervirens, assembly GCA_007258455.2. Classification (NCBI taxonomy): domain Eukaryota; kingdom Viridiplantae; phylum Streptophyta; class Pinopsida; order Cupressales; family Cupressaceae; genus Sequoia; species Sequoia sempervirens. The sequence goes on from VDFB02191707.1 coordinate 11,482, forward strand.
TGGTTGACAGTGGTATTGTTGTTACTGTTGACTCTGGGCTTCTTGGACGTGAGACGCTGCATGATATTGATCTTGGTCCTTTAAGATCTTTCAGTTTGATTATCATGGATGGTAACACTTTAGAGTTACAAGGAAGGTTAGTGCAGTATTGGCATGATGTTTTCACGAATGTGATCAGAGTGGTGCAGCATCGGCATGGTGGGTCCTTCCTGAGATGGATTTGGGAACCTGGGATCATACTTGTTTGGTATGGATCAGTCTTAACCTTTCTGGAGTTATGGTGGTATTGCTTGAGGACAAGCAATTTTGGGAAGGGCGGATTGTAATGTCCCCATTTTTAGCATTGCACCTTTCAGTGACCGTTGGCCTATTCCGGAGACCCGTAGGCTACTCGGAAGGTAAAATTAGGGTTTCTTGTTTCGAAGGATGTTCTTGCTTGAGGTTGGTTGATTCAATGGCGGATTCTTTCTGGGTTTTCAGAGAGCTTCGCAGTGATATGTTTCTCTTGGCATTCTGAGCAATTTCTGGAATTTACTATTTTTAGTAAATTCTATTTCTGGCAGTGGTCATATTGGTCTCGGCACAGTTGACCTTCCTCTTCAGTCGACTCAGCTGGCTTACTCAATTTTGGGCTTTGGGGCATAACTGGAGAGATAAGTTGGATTATTTTTAATTAAGTCATGTTCAATGTTATATTTTTAACATTGACCCCCTTGGCCTAGCAACTTCACTTTAAGTTGTTTTAAAAGATGTTCTTTATGGTGGGCGCCTCATTTAAAGAATTAATTATATCTTTATTTAAAGATTTATTCCAAGCATAAGTTGGACGCCAACTTCAAGGAAGGAATAAAATTATAATTAAAAGTCAAAATTACAACTTTGAAGAAAGGGACGCCATCTTTTGAAGAATTAGGGTTTGACTCTGAAAAGAAGATTAGGGTTTCGAGAAGGTCAACGGCAAATTATAAAAGGAAGCCTTTGGTTCTCATTTCAGCATCTTTTATCTACAGGAATGTTATGCTGCCGGATTGGCTTTGGGATTGCTTCGAGGAATGAAGGCCTCCTAGCTTGGGCATTGCTTCTCGCTTGAAAGATAGCGACTAGTGGTGAGATAGTGTAGTTTGAATGTTTTATTGTGAGATTTCTGCATTTTTAGTCTTTGTGAGGATATGTAAATCAGTTTTATGCATATTAGTGGTTTTCTGGAGTTGCACATTCATTGTAGCAGATTGATGTTTTTAATCATAAGTCATAAAATACACAAAGAGTCGTTCTGGGTATTGTCTCATTGGTTTTCTCTGTTGGAAGCGACCCTTCATGAATATTTGCAGATTTTAATATGAAGCGTATGATTTTATAAAGCAAATCCGTCATTCCTTGTAGGGCGCACTTTCTGGAGTGCCTCGGGATCCGTGTCATTAATTAATAACCATTTTTAGATGCCATTTCTTATTACTAAGTTAGGCGCCATCATTTTGAGGGTCTATTGCATTAGATTTGAGATCATTTGGGTGAGAAATGAGAGAGATATGAGCATATGAGTGAATTCCTAGGTTGCTGGTTTTTAATTTAAAAGTGCAGATTTGTGGAAAAACAGAATTATTATTTGATCATTGAGAGATTTATTGAACTGGCATCTCTAATCAAGCCACGGAGAGTTCTTATATGATGTAATGCTAATCTTTCAAATTCCTATGCTCTTGGCAAGCGAATTCTCTATCATTTTGTAAGCTGACAGTAGTACTGACAGCAGTTCTTTCATCTTGCTTAATCATGTTTTGTAATGCTCATATTTACATTTTGTAATTGCAATTGTATTTCTTTATCTCCGCCCGCCTCATTTCCGTATTGGAGTGAGTAGCACATACTTGGTGTCGAGTGTGCTTTCAGTACATTAGATTCAGGGATCCTCTGACCATATGCTCGCCATCATCGGCGCCATTCTTGGTTAGAGTTCTTGCATAAGCATTTTGATTTAGATCCTCGACCAATGCTCACACCTTGCCCACATTGGGATCTGGTGTACATTACGGTTAGAGTTGCTTCAACGCGTTTTGGTTTAGCCGCTAACCTTACTTGGTGCATTGGTTTGTAATCTACAATTTGAAAAAGTAAAAAATTTGGCTCGGAATATTTCATTCTCTTCCAATCTTGGTCATCTCATCAAATAATGCCGACAAGACTGTAAGCTGATCCAACTTACAACCAACTGAATCACCACTGAAAATACCATGAATAAGTCTCTGCAACTCTGATTGTATGTCAACGAGCTCGATGTATTCACCACTCTCACTCTGATACTAGAAAGGGACTTGTGACACGAAAGTTCTTACGAACTTGATAGAACTTGTCACCTTTTCTCTGCTCTCGGTCAATTTTGCAGAAATTGTTTCATGTATTTTTACCTTGAAGATTAATTGTTCTCTCCAAGTAAAAATCGCTTCTTTATCCTCTTCTACAGTGACTGAATCATATGTCGTTTTCGGGTGAGAGACCATGATCTCATTCCGTGGTTTGTTGATCGCTAAGTCTTGCTTTGAATCCTAATCTATAGGCGAAGTTCGTGGGAATTGTACCTCAATTGGTACAACTATGAAAGTATGAAGCGGCCCCTTGTGACAAACTCTTCTTCCCAATCTTTCAAGCACTTCCATAAACAACCAGCTGACTTAGCTGATTTGTTCTGTTGGTAACTCTAACATTTGCGGGAGCAAGGCAGTGATGTTTTTAGTGTTGTGCATAAGGTTGGAGGTATACTGGCGAAGCTGCTGATTTTCAGCCTTGAGGGATGCTTTATCTTCACCATCCTTTATTACTCTCTCCTTTATGCTTTCCGTTGCAGCTTCGAGGAAATCCACATCTACTTGGCGTGTGCTTTTGTGAAGGTTGACCTTTATCAAGGTGAAGTCATCAACCTCTACCTCATCCAAGTGTTTATCCTTTGGTGGTGCAGTGGTCTCAATAATAATCTCCTTGTCAGCATTCCTTTCTACATGAACCTACTTCTTTATCTTTTTATCTGGCGTGTCTTAATAGACATGATGAGAAGTCCAGTTGATAGGACGGCCGCCTCCTCTTCCTTCCCAGAAGATTCTCAAGCCAAGACGAGTCTTGACTAATCTCATTGGAAGAATCGGTGCTAGTCCTAGGAACTCCTAATGAGTGGGAATGCGTTGAAGCACTGCTACGCGGTGACGAGTCTGGCTCCAAGTCAATGCAAACCAGAGACTGTTGTGGTTTTGGTGACGAAAAGGTAGGCTCTACCTCTATTTTTGGCATGCTCTCAATTGTATCTGTGGCAATCTCCACATGTTCTTACTGGTCCAAATCAGCAACTAATGCTTTTCCCTTTGAATTCCCTGAGATTCTGCTTCCTTTAGGAGGGTTACTCCACTTCTTTTGTCTAGGTTTTGACTTTGACATGGAAGGCAGTGAAGTAACCACCGGTGGCAGCTCTATGTTTGGTACGACTTCCCTCGTCTTCTTGCTATCCAAGTAGAGTACGCTGTTTTTGACAACCCTGCTTGATCTTTCCTTAACAGATGTGCATTCGTTGGCGAACCAATTAGCGACTGGAAGTGGTGACGTGTCAACTTGATCTCTGAAAAATTGAGGAAGTGTGACATCCCCATCATCATTTGATAACCCTTCCACATCCTTTGACATGAAAACAAAAATCTATGAAAGGGTGAACTTGTTGTAGTTGTGTTGTTGCACCTCGAACTCATCCTCATAGTTGAACCAATAGTCTTCCATAGAAGACTTGTGAGAAGAACGACCGCCAAGGCGTGCTGAAAAGTGACCCCAAGGGTCCTATGAGCGTCTCTCAATGAGATACTTAAGATTAAGTCTTACCAACTCATGGCTCATAGCCTTGGCGTCAAATGTTGACTTGCACCTATAAATCTCCATCTATAATGGAAAAGTGGCAGTTGGCTTGTGTTTGTTGTGCAAATAGGAGTGAACCTCGTACAATTGCCGTAGAAACTCCATGAATACCAACTTATTCGATGGATAATGGGGTAACATGGTTGGATGACCTGAGTATCCGTACACGCAGATGTAGGTAAAAGTAGGGAACTGGATGAACCAATCTGCCCATTCTACCATCGCTGATTTGGCTTCCACTGATATACACACATGTAGCTCATGATCCAGATTCCTCATAGTGTACATCAAGAATGATTCCTGTGCTCACTTGAAGTGTCTTTCAGACTGTGTGAACTCAAGCTACAAGTAATATTGATGAACTTTTGGTACACTTAGAATCCCCACAGTATTCAACCCTCTAAACCAGCCTTGGAAGGCTATCAGATACACGAGATACAAACACATGTGGAATTCATGAGCAACCAAGAAGCCGGTCATCTGTCTATGGAGAACGTCACTGATCAAAGAGGCCTAGTCGTAATGCTCCTTTCTGTTGATGATCTGAGCCATGATGTAATACATCCAAGGCTGGAATTTGTTGGCATCTGCTTGACTGGTAACACGGTTAAGAAGAGTAATCATAACTGTAAATTCATCTTTGAACTCTCCACGACCCACATTCTTTGGCAAGTTACCTTTTTTCTATTTAAGCCACCTCTCTGCCATTCTCCTCTGACATTTTTCCTTATCAACATTGAACACCTTCTCACACTGTTCCATGGATATGACCAAGTTATTTCGTTACACCCTAAATTGTGAGGTTATTATTTACTATTACTCTATAGGGTGAATGTGAATGTGATGTGAATTCTGGAGATGAATTAATGATGCTTGTACCTTGTTTTCAATATGAATTTTATCTCATGTGATGTTTCATTTGATGTTATCTCAATTGATGTTATTCATGGTGAAATACTGCATATATGTGAATAGATGGTTATTGAATTATAGTTATTCTAACTTTGAAGATGTTTATATATGTTGCTTACTGTTGTGAACAAATAATTGCCGAAGGTATGTGTTAGTGGTTGTAGGTTAATGTTCAATCTTTAGGGGGAGGGAAAATATCACTCGAGAGAGGAGTTTGGTCGGGTAACCGGTGAAGTAAATCATCTGAGCATACACACACGTCACCTTAGATTGAGTGAACTGAATCAGTTTGTTTGTTGGTTATAGGTAAGTCATTCGTAGCTTGCATATTTGCATTAGGAGTCTTATCTACTTCTGAATGCATTTATAAGTGATGTTTGTCTATGTATCTGTCTCGTGATATTACGATCATTATGATGGTAACGTTAATGAATGTAAGTGAATAGGAAGTGGACATATATACATATATATAGTATATGCACGTATCCATATGTATATACATATCGACACAAACGTATGTTGGCAGACAGATATGCTCATACAAATGCATCGATATGGTATACCTACATATACGTGCACATAGGCGATCATTATGATGGTAACGTTAATGAATGTAAGTGAATAGGAAGTGGACATATATACATATATATAGTATATGCACGTATCCATATGTATATACATATCGACACAAACGTATGTTGGCAGACAGATATGCTCATACAAATGCATCGATATGGTATACCTACATATACGTGCACATAGAGGAATATATACGAACATATATACATGTATATATGCACACAACCTATGTTATGTGGATATTAATAATATTATATTATTATTGCCTGACAATTTTACATATACATATCGGATATGCTGATTGGCTTACGATATGCTTATAGTGGAATACATATGTATATATATATATATATATATATATTATTTGAGGCAATTTAAATACATATATATATAATATAATATATATATTTAATATTAAACTCTCATAGTTGGAAATCAAATTATTTCCCATAATGATTTAATATTAATCTTTTAACTATGGGAATCGGGTTTTATCATACTCGATTGAATATTAATCACCAAACTTTGGAAAGTGAATTAATTCCAAAAACAATCTCATGTCATTCTTCAATAAAAGGAAATCGAAATATTTCCTCCAAACTATTGAAATCAAAATATCTCTAAATCAAATTATTCACGGGAACATTTGAAAATAGCGCTAGAAGAAGCTGCGACTGGCTATTGCACAAGAGATGGAAACGACATGACCAAATCCAACGTAGCTGTAAACTGGCAATGTGTTTTCATTTCAGCAATGGATTTTTTCTTAGTAATTATCATAATCCGCCATTTCCTGTAGATTGGCGCCACAAACCTGTAGGTGTCGATTGACACCATTTTTACCATGTGCTTATGAATTAGTCTCCTATCTACTGTCAATTTCTGGAAGCTGACTCACCAAGTTGAAACTAAGTAAGGGAGTGAAATTATGCCACATACTGAGTTGAATTATTCATAATTCAGGTGGTGGCAAACTACATGCCTGTTTAGAAGGAATTCGTTAGGGCTGGGGCTTTATAAATAGCCGCCCATTCTTCATTGTTTACTAACTTATCTTTTGAGAACAATCATTCAACTTTTGATTGAGAACTCAATTACGTATTCTTCCATATTTTTCTGAAAAACGCATTTTCCTGAGAATTGAGTTTAGTTCATAATTACCTTTCTCCATTATTGAATTATTAGAGCTTCATATATTTTATCAACTGCAACCTATTGTGACCTTTTCACACATCACCCCATTCAAAATGGGGACCCCCTAATTTTTTTGCTCCATTTGGGTCTTTTGGCTTGGGTTTTTCGGTCTCTGTCTCTGTCTATTCTTTCGTCTGGTGATGTACTTATCATTTGACCTGGATTTGAATTTTGGCTAAGTCTGGAGGGCTTTCTGATAAATTAGGGTTTGCATTCTTCAGGCTATTTTGAGGTCAAATTGAGTTGGTTAATCAAATTTTGAGCTTAGCACTGCTGTTAAGATGCTTCAAGCAGGCTCCCATTGAATTTTCACTGGATTCTGATAACTTGCTATTTTTAGTAAGTGCCAATTTGGGGCCTATTTCCTTGGGATTTTCCAATTCTGACAACTGCACCACACTTAGAGCGTTGTGAGCTGCCTGCTTGCAAAATTTGAGCTGAAACAAACAACTTACTATTTTTAGCAGTTCTGCCTTCGAGGGTCATTTTTAGGGTTCGCATGTTGGATTTTCAGATGCATGTCTGGAGATTCTTTGTGGGTTTTTCGAGACCTTCGCAGTGATATAGCATGCAAAACGAGATGATGACTTTCAATGATTCAGGCTTTAGAGGCTATTTTTAGGCTTTGCATGCAAGATTTCTTAGCGCATGTCTGCATAATCTTTCTGGGTTTTTCGAGAGCTTCGCAACGAGGTAACATGCAAGCAGAGTTGATCACTTTTCTGGGACTTGCTATTTTTAGCCAGTGCATGCATGTTGATCATTTTTCTGGGTTTTTTGAGATCTCTCGGGCAGTGTGACATGCAAACTCATCCAACAGCTGATGGGTCACTTTTTCAGACGTTTACTATTTTTAGCAGTACCACTCCGGCAGGTGCCCAGCACTCCAGAATCACGAACACAGGGACATGCAACAAAAACGAGGTCAAACGGAGATCATTTGATTGACATGCAAGACAGATTAGGGTTTCCAGCTTCGGGACCCAAAATAAGGGGTCAAACGCCAGAATTTCCGAAAATCGGTGTATCCTATCACGATCAGTATCTTCCAAGGAACCCGCTGGTAAAATTTGAAAGGTGATCTAAGCACTTACTATTTATAGTAAGTCACTTCCGAAACAGGGCTATAAATAGCAGGTTAGCACGAGACACCAGTGTGAGCAGGTCAAGCAAGTAATGAGGACCCCATGGCGCGAATTTCAAATCAAACGGAGTTGCAGAGGTTCGAAAATCAAGCACTTACTATTTTTAGCAGGCCTTGCAAAGGAATTAGGGTTTCCTAAAATGTAGGGCGAAACACGACAGTCATACAGAAGCAGTATCCAGTCACAATTGACGTCCTTCAGGCAATCAACACACAAAATTTGAGCTCATTATGAGCAGTTACTATTTTTAGTAAGTTACTAAAAATAGCAGGTACAAGCAGGCATCAAGTGCCAAAAGCTCAATCACGTCACGAGGGTCAAGGCAAAGTAAAAATCAAGCTTTTTGGAGCTAGAAATCAGCTCGAAATGCAAAATTTGAGAAACTTTCTAAAAATAGAAAGCTAGGGCAAGTTGAGGGCAACATGAACAAACCACTTCAAATCCGATGAAAGCTTTGAAATTCATCTAAGTCTAATAAAATGAAAGCTCCAGCATCAAAATTCACCCTAGAAGCTTGAAGGGCCATGAAAAATTCACTAAGTCTGGCAAACTTGAAGCTCCAACATCAAAATGCGCCCAAGGAGAAGAAGTGATTGAAATTTGTCTAAGTCCTTGAAATTTGAAGTAGGCATGGTGAAATGCGCCTTAGCTACTTGAAGATGGCATGGAATTTCTCTAAGTTCTTCAAACTTGAAGCTCAACCCCTCATATGCGCCCTTGGAGAGAAAGACACTTGAAAATTTTCTAAGTTATGTAAAATTGGAAGCACACACCCTTGAATGCGCCTTTGACTAGGAGGAGGCCTTGAAAAAAAAATCCAAGTGTGGAAGATTTGAAGTAGACCCCCTCATATGCGCCTTGACTTGAAGGGGTGAGTTTCAAAAAAATCTAAGTATAGTAAATATTCTAAACATTGGAAAGTGAAAGTGAAAGCTCCAGGGGTCATATGCGCCCAACCTTGAGGAGAAGTTGATGAAAATTCCTAAGGCGGGCAAATTGAAAACTGGACCTCTTATATGCGCCCAAGCTAATGGGGAGGATTAGAAATTTCTCTAAGGCATTAAAACTAGAAGTTGGCACCTCCAAATGCACCTGGGACAAGAATTGAATATTGAGAAATTTTCCTAAGGCATTTGAATTAAAAGTTCAAGAGTGGATATGCGCCTAGCATGAAGGATCAAATGGAAATTTTTGTAAGTTGATAAATATGCCCAAGAATGAGTGATGGAATTTTCATAGGCATTGGAAATAAAATGAAATTTGTTCAGAACAAAAAAAAAAATGCCCCAAGCTGGAGAAGTTAAATAAAATTTGATTAAAATTATTTTCCAAAGTTTAAAAAAATCGAATGTCCCCCTTCGGTTAGACACATGAAATTTTGAAGTTGAGAAATATTTATCAAGGGGGAAATATTTTTAAAATGTTCTGGAAGGAAAATAATTTCGCCTCGTGATTTTGTAAAATGCTGGAGCTCATGATTGATGAAATTTCTCCGGGAGAAATATAAATTTTTCTAAGGCGCTGAAGAACAAAATGAATAAAATTTCTCAAATGAAATAAAATTCTCCTAAGGCGTTGAGATTAAATTTTAATAAGAATTACACCATTATTCAAAGATGAAATTTTAATGCTGAAATAATTTTAAATAAATTTCTCAAAAATGCTTCAGTCAAGGAGGGAAATTTTAATTTTCGAACGAGGAAAGAATCTCCAATAATAGTAAATTCCTATGACGACTCTATGATGACTGAGCATATTCTCTCCCGAATTGGAAATTTTCTAACTAGTGGGGGAGTGAATTAATGACAATTGCTATACTGGGCGCCTTCTTTCAGTTATATAAACTCTAAAGCTATTCATTTTTCTTCACAAAGTTGCAGAGTTGAGATTGTGCTGAAGCTGAAAGTGATTGCTGAGTGAGTGAGAAATTTCTGAGTTGAGTAAATAATTTTTCTAAGTGCTGAAGTTGAGAGTGCTGAAGTTGAAGTGAGTGAGTGCTGAGAATAAGAAAATTCTGAAGTAAGGGAGTTGAGCTTGATTTTTCGAAGTGCTGAAAGTGGTATTGTTGAAAGTTGTTGAAGCTCGAAGTTTGAATTTCGGTCTTATAATTCTCGAGGTTTGGAGTTGGTAGTTTAATGCTGAAGATTTTATTTTATTTTTTGAAGCTAACTCCACTTGCCAGCCATCTCGCAGTAATTTTATTTTTCTAAGTTGGAATTGTAATCCTTGATTTTTTATTTTGCAAATGGCTGAGGTTCAAAGAGGAGATGCTGTCGGAACAAGCAAAGCTGCAGGCAGAGCTGGAAATGCTGAAGCAGGCAAAGAGAATGCCTCCAGAAAGGCAATCATCAAGCAGCTGAAGAAATCATTCATTCCTGAATCAAAGTTCGTGTCAAAGCTGGGAGGTTTGACTGATACCAACCTTGGTTCATTCAACCTCGAAGCATTCAAAAGAAGAATATATGGGCAAGGTGGTTATCCTCCATCAGTGACTTCGCACAACATCGTGAGGAGTGGATTGTATGCAGCTGTTGGTTTTCCACCAGCAATTCGATGTTCTGAGTTGATAATGGAATGTGCAAACTACTACAGGCCAGACCATCGAACAATTGTTTCCCCAGAAGGCATGTTGTTGGCCAACTTCGCACCTAAGGCTATCGGAGAGGCGTTTGGGATTCCAGCTGTGGACAAAATGTTGTACAAGTTTAAAGAGAGGGCTGATAAAATGTATGCCTCATCTTTCGATAGGTGTGCTAAGAGAATCAACACAGCATGGATGAGGAAGCCAAAGCCTCTTGGCGCCAAGTTGCCAAAGCAGATCATCTCAGAGGAGTTGAAACAAGAATACTGTGATTTAATCATGATGCTCAGCCGGGTGAATGGCAGCCCACAGGCATATGCTTTTGAGCCTTGGATGTTCTTCTACATCAGCGTGGTGTTAGAGGGGAAGGAATATGTAGATTGGGCGAAGATGATCAGTGACAACATAGATGAACAATTCAGAAGCCTAAGGAGAACAAAGACGTTTTATATGAGCTCGTATGTCATTTATATGCTAGCTCGAATGACGAAGTATAAGGGGCTGACATACCAAGAGCCGATTGGATGTGGTTCTGGTCAATTTAAAATCCATGAAGCTTGCAGGCAGCTGCATTTGACAAGTACCTCCAGCTTCAAAAGAGTGAATGATGCTTTCACTATGTATATCACAAGGACTCTTCAACGGAGAACGCAGCAAAGAATATCCAAAGAGGCACAAAAGTTGATTGAAGAGTACGGGTTTTGGTTTATCCAATTCCCGAAGTTCACGTATATAAGGTTGTCTGGGTTCCATTCATATACCTACCGACTGCCAAGATACCCCACAGATAGGATGGTGATGCTTGAAGTGTCTAGGCAACTCATGGCCTACAACAAAATCATAAGGAAGAAGAAGAAAGGAGGTTTGCACTTCCCTATTGTTATGGGAAATTCGCTTGAGGAGTGCCCTTCTTTGCAAGCAGCCAAGGAAGCGAAGGATGAGTTACAATTTTATCACCTCACTCTACACACCAGTCGACAGGATTTTGATCCTCAAAGGAAGATTGGAATTGTACAAGGTGAAGAATATAGGCACAAGGCTCATATAGAAGATTTTTGGGCAAATGTAGAAGATGAAGTTGAAATCAGAAGGAGGATGTTCTCCAGATTGCCACTGAAATTGATCAGAGAATGTGAGGGAACCAAGTAGATGAGGATGCCAGCATTACTCACCCGGATTATGAGTCGATAAAGGACACGCCAATCCCGCCACCTGATTGGGCAGAGCTGGAAATCACAGACTTGGACACTTTGTCTATGCCTGTCTTAACTTTCACAAGGAGCTGGGTGGATGGACACATTCACAGACTTAAGAGAAAATCAATTGCCCTCACATACAACCTCATGGGCGATCGAAGGCCACCAATGTCAATAAAGAAGAGGAAACAAATCACCCAAGCTATAGAACCACAAGAGGAGGAACCAGTTCAGCCTATGCCTCAGAGGACGGAGAAGGCATCGCCTACACAGTTGTTGGCTCAATCTTTGCAAATCAAAGGGTTAGAGTGGCTAAAGAACAGGAAATGGAAGAAGTTAACCAGCCATTGTCTAGGGAGCCCGATAGTCAGAGCGCTAATGCTCCAAGGAGTGCTGACTAGCTGGATGAAGGTGAAGAAACAAAAACAAATACTCGCCTAGATCGTGCACTCGAGGCAGCTTTTGAAGACGAGGACATTATGGAGCCTGAAGTTCGGGGTCTTGAGGAGGATAGTCAGCACATGGAAATGGATGAGCCTCAACCCAATGTTGCTGAAGAGGAACTTCATGAAGTAGAAGCAATGGAAGAGCGGCCGCTTGTCGTCTGTAGCGCTCAACAAGATGTCCCAAATTGGCTCACAAGTGCAATTCGAAGAGATCAAGAGGATGACACTGACCCAGCAATAGAGATGGAAGAGCTCCTTAATAAACTAAGCGGGTCACCCAAGAGGAAGAGAGCCAAAAAATACTCAAGGATTGTAATGTCCCCTTCTCAAACCTCGATCTTTCCAAGGACCGTTGGCCTTTCTTCTGGGAACCCGGCTAGTCGGAAGGTAAAATTAGGGTTTCCTATTTTTAAGGATGTCCTTGCTCAGAGTTAGTGGATTCAATGGCGGATTCTTTCTGGGTTTTCAGAGCTTCGCAGTGGTATGTTCATCTCGGCTTTCTGAGCATCTTCAGGAATTTACTATTTTTAGTAAATTCTATTTCTGGCAGTTTTTCAGTTGGGTTCGGCTTGGTTGACTTCCTACTTCAGTTTGGTCAGTTGACTTGGTCATTATTGGCTTCAGGGCACAATTGGAGAGATAAGTTGATATATTTAATTAAAAGTCACGTTTTAATATTTTATTCGAACGTTGACCCCTTGGCCTAGTCTATTGACTTTATGTTGTTTTGAAAAGTGGTCTTTTTGAGGGTGGCGCCTCATTAAGGATTATTTTATATTTTATCCAAAGTCAAATCAAGATATAAGGTGGGCGCATTTATTAAAGTATTGAATTTATTTTAAAAGTGAATATTCAACTTGAAGGAAAAGGACGCCATCTTTGAGGAGATTAGGGTTTTTGACTTTGAGAGGAGTTTAGGGTTTCGAGAAGTCAACCTGAAATTATAAAAGGAAGACTTGGATCATCATTTGGGTATCTTTTATCTACAGGAATGTTATGCTGCCGGATTGGCTTTGGGATTGCTTCGAGGAATGAAGGCCTCCTAGCTTGGGCATTGCTTCTCGCTTGAAAGACAGCGACTAGTGGTGATTTAAGATAGATTTGTGAGTTTGCATTTAGTTTTGAGCATTGTTTCAGCTTGTGCATTATTAGATCTGTTTTGCATATTAGTGGGTTTCAGCATTTTGCATTTTAAGCTACAGCAGATCCGTGTTTTCATTTGTAAATCAGAAAACAAAAATAATCTCGTTCTGGGTATTGTGTCATTGCATCTTATTGGTAAGGGCGCCCCTTCATGAATATTTGCAGATTTTAATACGAAGCTTATGATTTTATAATGCAAATCCGTCATTCCTTGAAGGCCGAACTTTCTAGAGTGCATTGGGATTCGTGTCAGTAATTAATAACCATTTTTAGATGCCATTTCTTATTACTAAGTTAGGCGCCATCATTTTGAGGGTCTATTGCATCAGATTTGAGATCATTTGGGTGAGAAATGAGAGAGTTATGAGCATATGAGTAAATTCATAGGTTGCTGGTTTTATGACAAAAGTGCAGATTTGTATGACAGTTTAAGAAATCTGCATCTTCCTTATCTGGTTGGTGTTGAGATTTCATTGTATACTTTGCAGAAGCTTCCTTGTTGAATGCATCATTTGAAAGAGCATCTTAAGTCTTGATATTGCAGGCAATGACATCTTTGTAAGCTGGCAGTAGTACTGACCAGTTGTTCTTATTATTGCTCATCGTTATTGTAATACTTATTCTTCCTTCAGTTCTTGTTGTAATAGATAAATCTCCGCCCTATGGTAGCTACTCTCCCATTCTGGGTTAGCAAGCACATTCTGGGTGTTGAGTGTTTTCAGCTTTCAGCATTTCTCTTTCAAGCATTGTTATTGTAATCACTCCGTCATATGGTCGCCCCTCACTCCGCATTGGATTGGGTAGCACATACTTGACGTTGAGTTCCCTTTCAGTATTTAGAGTAGAAGATCCTCTGACCATATGCTCGCCATCATCGGCGCCATTCTTGGTTAGAGTTGCTTTTTGCATAAGCAGTTTGATTCAGATCCTCTGACCAATGCTCACACCTTGCCCACATCGGGATCCTGGTGTACATACTGGTTAGAGTTGCTTCAGTACGTTTTGGTTTATCATCTAACCTTAACGGGTGCTTGTAATTTGAAATTGTAAAAAATCGAAAAAATTTGGCTCGGAATATTTCAGTGGTATCAGAGCCAAGATCCTGCCATCCTGTGCCCATCAGAGTTCACTTGACAGAGAAAACAGATTATACATCAGAGGTCAGAGCTGAGTTCAGTATTAGCTTTCAGAAGTTTCAAAGATGTTGCATTTTCTAAGGTCTATGGGTCGTGAGAAGTCAGATTCAACTATGGCATCTGAGGAAGGAAAGGTTATTGATGTCGTAAGGGACTTCATTGAATATGCCAAACAGTTTAAAAGACAATGTGAAGATGAGGCTGCCAAACTCCGTGAGCAATATCAAAACATGCCAGATGATTATAGGTACAATGTTTCATTTGATTCCCATTTGAGGTGTGTGGCGTCACTGGAGCCCGAAAAGTTGAAGATGGTGGACCACATTAGGAAAAGGATAAAAAGGGAAGCAGAACAAGCTTTGTTCGAAGAATCAAAGAAGGAAGGAGATGAAGTGCCTATTTGTGGATTGCAGCCGACAAATATGCAAGTTGAAGAGAAAAATCAGTCATCTAGCATTGAAGATGGCACAAACAAGGTGCACATATCACATCAAAATGATCGTGAGCTCGAAGGAGAAAACGTGACAGTTGAAGAGTGTGTGGAAGAGCCTCATAATACGCCCCTTGACTTGCATGTGATAGCAAGTGAAGAAGAGCAAGTTGAAGGAAATACTATTGGTGTCTTTGAATCAGCTTATGACCGTTACCAAAGTGATGATGTTGGTAATGATTTCGATGTGTTTGTACCTCCTCTTGTTGAAGATTTAGTGATGGATAGTTTTCCTCTTGTTGCTGTTCAAACTCCTCAAGAGTTTTCACAAGATGAAGTTATGACAAGTGATCAAGAAGACCTTTTTGGCATACATATGACTATTCATGATGAGATCAGAAAAATACCTATAGATGATGGGTTCATTGAAGATATAGATGATAAGGTTTCCCAAACAGCTAGCACTAAAGATTCTTTACTTCATTTTAGTGACAGTGTCAAGGGTGGTTTTGGGTTTGATCTTCAAACCAAGCCATTGAAGGGAGGTATGTATGAAGATATCAGTTTAAGTGAGTTGGGTGGTGACCTATTCAAAGAGTCAACCCTCCAAGAGAAGCACAAAGAGCACTTTCCTTTTGATCAAAACAATCAATCCTCTAGCACTTGGGATCCAGGAGTGAAGGCATTTAGTGATGACAAAGAAATTGTGTGGGATGAGTTTCCCTTTGATCCTGATGAAGTTCAAAATTCTGATTGCTTTGCAAGCTATGAGGGGGCTGCCATAAACTTTGATCATGAAGACAGTGAAGTGGAAGTGGATCTTGAAGATCATATGACTCTTGACGATGGAAAGTTTGATGGAGTTCCTAAACACAAATCCAATTTATCAATGCTTGAAGCTGGTTGTAAGCATTGGATTGAAGAATTTGTGGAGTCTAATTCTCTTTGTGATATTGAGCAATTTCAGCTAGTAGGTGGTGAAGGAAAGGAGTCTTGGAGCAGCTATGAGGGTAGCAAAGATGAAAAACAAAGTTCTGATTTTCAGTTGCAGCCTATCAGCAGTTCACCATCTTTGCATGTGCATGAGTGGAAAGATCAATGCAAGGTATCTTTTGAAAAAGAAGTGCAAGCGCTATCCCTATTTGATCGCACACACAATTTGGTTGATGATCTCTATTGGAAGGCTCAGTTTGAAGAGAGACAAAGTGGAGTTAAGGATGAAGTTGCTCTTCCTAAATTGCAACTAATCAAAGATTCCTTGGAGACCATGAAATCCGAGTACATAGGCTTGATTGAAGATAGAGATCATGCCGTTGAATCTGCAAAGAAGGCCTTCATTGTTTTCGAAGAAAGGGAGAATATGGTTGATGAGCTCACCTTGGAGCTTAAATCAACAAAGGACAATTTGAAAGAAACCCAGCTGGCTCTAAGAAAGGTTGAAGACCAGTTTGCAGATTTCAAACTTTTCAAGGAGCAAGAGGATGCACGAAGAGCTGGAGAAATCAAGCAAGTAATTGATGAGATTGATAGTCTTCGAGAGGAGTTTGATCTTGTAGGTTTCACAAGAAAATCAAAGGTTGCATGTGCAGATTTGGAGCAGCAAGATGAAAGGGATGACTTTCAAGTTTATGACAATCCTCTTTTTCAAGAAGGTGATGAGAACAGTTATGATAATCCTCTCTATGAAGTAGAGGATGAAATGGAGAATGAAACTGATTCTGGTTTCCAGTGCTTGGATGCTTCGATATCACTCCATGAGGATGTGCCTCGTATGTTGAGTAGTAATAGATGCATAAGTGGCTTTGAGGATGAAGGTTCTACATGGGAGGAATGGGACAAAGGTGAACTAGACTTTGGTAGTTGCACTCTTGACAATCCATCCCTTGGGAGGAATGATGTTTGGATTCATATTGATCAGTTTTGGGAGCGGAAATTGAAGCCACTCTATGTTTCATACTCCCTTAATGTGGAAGCTTTCATGGTTAAGCTTCAAGGATTTACTAGATGGGGCATCAGTTTCGTGAGAAGGCACTTGGTTCTCACTAGCACTTGGGAATGTGTAGAGATTTCTTTGCAGGGTGTTGAAAATCACTTTCAGTTGGGTATCCATGCTTGGGATTCTCAACTTGGGTTGTCAGAGTTTATTACTTATGGAAAAGATTCTTGGAGGGATAAGGAACAAATTTCCAGACTTGTTGATGTTGTTCCCTTCATTTCCAGCTACTTGATGGTTCCGTTTGTTCTTCAACAAATGGATTGGAGAGAAATTTTGAATATGGGTTGGAAAGATCAACGATCGGTAGTTCTTGGAAGTGACTTTCAGCTCAGACAAGGGCTGATTTTGAGACACGAGCTTGCTGGTTTGTGGCAGACCAGCCACCTTACATGTTGCGTTTCTCGCATTCAGGAGAGTTGGTTCATCACTCCTGATCAAAGAGGTGGTAGTTCTCTCATGGAGATGAATCTAGTGTGTTTTCCAACCACCTTGGAGGTGTCACCTTGCAGCTCGATGGTCATCTCACATGCTCACGTTGGGATCTTGAGTGGTGTTGTTGTTTTCCTTTGGGTAGGACTCGAGAATCAGATTGCACTACGCTGATCCTAGCCTTGATCAGCAGCAATTATTTGTTCCTTCACACTTTTCCTACTCTCCAAATTCATCTTATGATGGTTGATGATGTAAACTTTGACAGTTTACTCTCAGTATTGATTCATGACAGCAGTAGCTCACATGCTTTGGTTCACCATTCGGAGACTCATGGGGTTGGAACTATGATTGTTTTCTGTAGTCTTCATGGTTGTGCCAGTATAATTCAGCTGAGGCATGGTAGCTTTATGCGGAGACATGAGTATGAGTTTGTTGAGCTCTTGCAAAGGATTGCTTCCCTCCTTGCAAGAAGATTTGTAGAGGTCACACTTGCAGTCATGGTCCCGTTTGTTACCATTTGGAGGTATGGGGAGGAGTTCGATTTTGATTTGAGTAGTCTATCTCTCCTATTGCTTAGAATGGTGATTGACAGTAGTATGGTTGATACTGTTAATTCGGGGGATCGTGGACATGAGATGTTGCATGATTTTGATTTCCCTCCTTTAAGATCTTTCAGTTTGAGTATCATAGATGGTAACACTTTGGAGTTACAAGGGGAGTCAGTGCAGCATTGGCATGATATTTTCATTGATGTGATCAGAGTGGTGCAGCATTGGCATGGTGGGTTTTTCCTGAGACGCATTTGGGAACCAGGGATCATACTTGTTGCGTATGGACTAGTTTTCAAATTTTGGAGTTGTGGTGGTATTGCTTGAGGACAAGCAATTTTGGGAAGGGCGGATTGTAATGTCCCCTTCTCAAACTGATCTTTCCTGACCGTTGGCCTTTCTTCCGGGAACCCAAGGCTAGTCGGAAGGTAAAATTAGGGTTTCCTATTTTTAAGGATGTCCTTGCTCAGAGTTAGTGGATTCAATGGCGGATTCTTTCTGGGTTTTCAGAGAGCTTCGCAGTGGTATGTTCATCTCGCTTTCTGAGCATCTTCAGGAATTTACTATTTTTAGTAAATTCTATTTCTGGCAGTTTTTCAGTTGGGTTCGGCTTGGTTGACTTCCTACTTCAGTTTGGTCAGTTGACTTGGTCATTATTGGCTTCAGGGCACAATTGGAGAGATAAGTTGATATATTTAATTAAAAGTCACGTTTTAATATTTTATTCGAACGTTGACCCCTTGGCCTAGTCTATTGACTTTATGTTGTTTTGAAAAGTGGTCTTTTTGAGGGTGGCGCCTCATTAAGGATTATTTTATATTTTATCCAAAGTCAAATCAAGATATAAGGTGGGCGCATTTATTAAAGTATTGAATTTATTTTAAAAGTGAATATTCAACTTGAAGGAAAAGGACGCCATCTTTGAGGAGATTAGGGTTTTTGACTTTGAGAGGAGTTTAGGGTTTCGAGAAGTCAACCTGAAATTATAAAAGGAAGACTTGGATCATCATTTGGGTATCTTTTATCTACAGGAATGTTATGCTGCCGGATTGGCTTTGGGATTGCTTCGAGGAATGAAGGCCTCCTAGCTTGGGCATTGCTTCTCGCTTGAAAGACAGCGACTAGTGGTGATTTAAGATAGATTTGTGAGTTTGCATTTAGTTTTGAGCATTGTTTCAGCTTGTGCATTATTAGATCTGTTTTGCATATTAGTGGGTTTCAGCATTTTGCATTTTAAGCTACAGCAGATCCGTGTTTTCATTTGTAAATCAGAAAACAAAAATAATCTCGTTCTGGGTATTGTGTCATTGCATCTTATTGGTAAGGGCGCCCCTTCATGAATATTTGCAGATTTTAATACGAAGCTTATGATTTTATAATGCAAATCCGTCATTCCTTGAAGGCCGAACTTTCTAGAGTGCATTGGGATTCGTGTCAGTAATTAATAACCATTTTTAGATGCCATTTCTTATTACTAAGTTAGGCGCCATCATTTTGAGGGTCTATTGCATCAGATTTGAGATCATTTGGGTGAGAAATGAGAGAGTTATGAGCATATGAGTAAATTCATAGGTTGCTGGTTTTATGACAAAAAATGCAGATTTGTATGACAGTTTAAGAAATCTGCATCTTCCTTATCTGGTTGGTGTTGAGATTTCATTGTATACTTTGCAGAAGCTTCCTTGTTGAATGCATCATTTGAAAGAGCATCTTAAGTCTTGATATTGCAGGCAATGACATCTTTGTAAGCTGGCAGTAGTACTGACCAGTTGTTCTTATTATTGCTCATCGTTATTGTAATACTTATTCTTCCTTCAGTTCTTGTTGTAATAGATAAATCTCCGCCCTATGGTAGCTACTCTCCCATTCTGGGTTAGCAAGCACATTCTGGGTGTTGAGTGTTTTCAGCTTTCAGCATTTCTCTTTCAAGCATTGTTATTGTAATCACTCCGTCATATGGTCGCCCCTCACTCCACATTGGATTGGGTAGCACATACTTGACGTTGAGTTCCCTTTCAGTATTTAGAGTAGAAGATCCTCTGACCATATGCTCGCCATCATCGGCGCATTCTTGGTTAGAGTTGCTTTTGCATAAGCAGTTTGATTCAGATCCTCTGACCAATGCTCACACCTTGCCCACATCGGGATCCTGGTGTACATACTGGTTAGAGTTGCTTCAGTACGTTTTGGTTTATCATCTAACCTTAACGGTGCTTGTAATTTGAAATTGTAAAAATCGAAAATTTGGCTCGGAATATTTCAAGGATGGAGACAGACGAGTCCAGTTCTCACACTATTCATGTTGCGGCTTCGAGGGAAGAATGTGATCTAGATGAAGTAATGCCTGAAAATTACACAATCACTACGGTTGAATTGGGGCGCCCTACTGGAGCACAGGTTATTGAGGAAGTTGAAAACTCCTTCCAGGCACTGAAAGATAGGCTGCTTCGAAAAGGAGAAAAATATAAGAGGCTGAAAAGAGAGCATAGGGCATTAGTTGGGTATGTGCAGCATCTAGCACGTCTGTGTGCTCAAGAGAACCCAACGGTGGAACTTCCACCTGAGCTTCCACGGGAGTCAATTAGCGGGCTCGAGGAGATGAAGAAGGCAATTCAGGAAGGAGACAAATGGATTGGCGGTGTTCGTGCTGAAGCTGAGAGATTCATTGTAGATCTTGTCTCCTCTTTCTAGCATGCTTCCAGCATCCTCTCCCGTATGGAGAACATTGAGCAAGCGTGGAACGATACTCACATATTTCAGGACAAGACTATTCCACGCCTGGCTGCTCTAATGCGTATGCCAGTGCAGACTTTGATTGAAGGGGTGATTCAGGCTGGAGATAGATATGATTTTCTAGGCTGGTATTCTGCTGCATTCACTGGCCGAGGTTTCTTTGACACAGCAAGGATGGAGTCGGCCAAGATCAGGAAGGCCATGGGAAATATTCAGGAAGGCGTCTTCAATACGCTGGAGGCATTGTTCACAAAATGACTAACTCCTAAGGAGGTGACGGTGGATGAATTGAAGGGAAGATTGCAGCCATTCTTCTCTGAGATGAGAGTATTTACTCAGGTGGACTTTGAGAATATCTCCACATTCTTTGCTATTATTCAAAGCACGTAGGAATCCATCGAGGCTTGGAGAAAGTCTTGCATCCGGCAGGAGCAAACAATTGCTATCCTTGAGTACCAGCTTAATCTTACTTCGGCTATTTTCAAACAAGAAGTTGATGCGGTGTTGGCCCGGTTTGTTGCTTTCACTGTCAGAGAGAAGAACAATGGGAACAGGATCCTGGACGAGAATCTTTTGGAAGGATAGTGGGCATTAATTGCCCATAGTGGTCAAAGGAGGAATCTGCCTATTTTGTGCTCATTAATTGCACCACTCCTCCACCTTCTGGCGGTTTTTAGGGCAGAATCTAGTCTAGGGCCGATGTGGCTCAATCTGAGCCATCCATTGTAATTTAATCTGGGCTTTCTATTGAAATTGGCCAGCTATATAAAGGGGACTCCCCCTCATTTGTACATTATTAGACTAGAGAATAGACATTCTGATAGAGCATAGAGAGACAGTTTAGAGTTAGCATAGTTTCATTGCATAGCATAGTTTGAAGGAGAGGGAAAGTTTTCCCATGAGAACTTTGTAAGAGGTTGTTGCGAAAACTATCATAATAAAAAGAGTTTCATTGATGATGAATTTTTCTTTTGTTATGAGTAGCTAGCAAGGTTTCTTCATCCTTCTACTTCAAGTAGGACTTAAATTAGAGTGATTTCCATTTTCACGCAAGTAGTTAGCTATGGATTTGTGGTGTTGATCAAGGCAAACTTCGTTTTAATCCATACCACTAGCAGCTTGCTAATGGCAAGTTTGCCTTGTGTGGTCAACTGGAAATCATTTCAAACTTAACTTCAATTGTGATTCACGTGTTTGTATGCATCGTCCTGATGGTATATGCATGTTGAATTGTAATTTGAATACCTTTCACTACTCCCTTGAAGATTGCACCGATTTTGCTGAAGCTATCCAACGCAAGGCAAGGTGAAATCCAATTGAATTCTGCTGAAGTTAAGCTCCACACATCTTGCATTTAGACTAGAATTTAGGCTTTCTAAACCCTGCACACATTTAAATTCCACACAATTCTGGTTAGCATAGGAACACGTACCTCATTGCTAAATCATCCGCAACACACGAAAATCCCCTTCCAATCATAAACCTGTTGTCAGCTGCAAATATTCTGAACAATTGTGTAAGTCCCCTCGTGTAAACATCAAATCACAACGAACCGACTGAGGGTATTCCATAGCATTTCCGAAACCTTGGAGTTGAATGTACAAACTTTCTTGCAATCTTAGCGTACGAAATTCTTTGATCAAGAGAGAATGGAGTAGTCTTTGGATACTTTGTTTTGCTGATTGGTGCGGTAACAAAAATCACATCAACACAACCATTACTAGTCTGATTAACCATTTATGAGTGTTTATTTTTGAGTGAGGAAAGTAGAGTTTTGAGAGGAAATTATCTATTGTTTGGAAGTGTTGGAATTACTGTGAGAGTAGGTTGAGTCATCATCATCTGAGGAAAAGCTAGTTACAGGCATGGGATATTCTTCTACTATCTTTTACTATGAGTTTATGCTGTTGGAAAAGTATTGTTTTGCATAGAGAGGTTATTATGCTGTTTGTAGTGCATTTTTTGTATGTGCTTAGGAAGTGAAATGATGTTATTTAGAAAAGAGAAATTAAAGTAATTTCTAGCTGTTTGCTACATGTTTGTAATTATCTCCAAAATAGGAGAATGCTAGTTGCTTAGATATTATTCTATTAGGCTTGATTGAATACAAGAAGTCTCTTGAGGTACACTAGCTAGTTATCAGGATAACTAGGAAAGCTTGTGTTTACTCCTAGGAGAGGTCATCCAGTATGGGAGATGGGTTAGTATACTTATTTGTAAGTAGATTGTTTGAAGGTAGGTTATCTGGGATGACTGACTATCCATTGAAGGATATACCTATCTTTTGTAATTACTTAGAAGATTAGTATGTTGTAGGTTAGTTTGGGATGACAGATTATCTAGTGAAGGACCACACCTTGCGTAGTGTAAGATAGCCTTAAGTCAAATCGGCCCTGAGTAGTGTTTATGATAGATGACCTTCATTCGAAGTACTGAATGAGAACACTTTGGCCAAAGTAGTGCAATGTACAACATCCACTTAGACTGTGTGATGCTTGAGACTACACTGTCAGTTCATCGTGATCCTTTATGCTAGTTCAAAATTGTAGGTTTACAAGGTTCTAGTTGTGTAGGACACAACACTATGCTCAGTTGGTTAATAGTATCAGTTACCCAACCAATCTCTTTGTCAAAGGGAGGGCCATCTATCGAATGATAGATGTGCGAGGACCACATTATAAGTCCGTGGTTGGCGGAAAAGCGCCTGAGTGATGCTTCTCCTCCATAGCAGGCGACTGAAGAACCAAGATTTGAAAGGGAAGATCCTGGACCGTCTTACTCCTATTTGTTCTAAAGCTCATTGGAGCTATGTTAGTTAAGGTATGTATTCTTGTTACCTATATTTGTGAAATTGTTATAACGAAATGGAATCTTTATTGTAATTTGATATGGCATCTTGTTCATGTATTATCAATAAAGAAAAGAAAATTTTATTGCAACATCTTGTTAGCACGTTTATTTACCCGCATGATGTAAATTAAGAAATTTTTACTTTATCGAAGGGTTGGCACGTTACATATTTGTATTCGGAGGAATACCGAAGCACTTCTCGATGTCCTTTGGCCTGATACTACATATCACTCGTCCATCCACTGATTGAATTTCTCGTGTAGTAGAGTTGTAATGCTTTACACAAGCCATTACAAATTCTATATATTGTGTTGTGATGGGAAATGAAGCCGCCTCTAGCAACCCGGATTCCTCGATATTTTGAAGTGTGATTTGGCCTATCTTTGAAGCGTTCAAGTCAACCTCTGGATCAACTTGATGCAAATCTGTGTCAGTCGTTCTAATGAAATCATGAA
The DNA here is from genome assembly GCA_007258455.2 of Sequoia sempervirens. Classification (NCBI taxonomy): domain Eukaryota; kingdom Viridiplantae; phylum Streptophyta; class Pinopsida; order Cupressales; family Cupressaceae; genus Sequoia; species Sequoia sempervirens. The sequence goes on from VDFB02191707.1 coordinate 35,146, forward strand.
TTAAGACTGATTTGGTCTTAAATTCAGTTTGATTGATATGCATTCTGAAAAACTAGCCTATTGACTATAAACACGGCTATGTTCTAACAACTTCTCCAGAAAACTAAAAATAACTCCTGATGAGGCTAAAAATACCTTGTCGGGGGGCAATTTTTACAAAAAATTCCAAGATGTGGGTTTTGTAGAGAAAATAATTCTAAGCAAACCCACAACGTCAGAAATTTGAAAAAATATTTTTTCACTTCACATGCAAAGACTTTTTGTAAAAAGCAACAAGGGGTAGCGGGGGCAAATTTTTCCCGAAAAATTCTGGAATATGGGTTTTGTAGCCGCCAATGTGTTGATCAAACCCAGATTCTTTGTTTTTCAAAATCTTAAATTTTTCTCTACCATGCAAAGGAATCTTCGGAAAAAAAGCAAAGCTTCAAAAAGCGAAGCTATAGGGCAATTTTTCCTAAAAAAATTTTAGCACATGGGTTTTGTAGAGAATGTGGTGCAAAACGTACCCAGATGATCAGAACTGTGAAAAACTGTCCTTTACTTGGACATGTGAGAAAAAACCTAAGACAAGGATAGAAGAAATATGAGAGAAGATAGAAGTTATATTCTGCCTTTGTAAAAATGACGCCTAGCCTTGAATGAAGTTTTACATGCATGTGCTGAAAGATGAAGTCTGGAAAATTATTCCACTGAGCAATTTGGACTTGTAATTGCGAAGAACACTGAAAAATATCACCTTTAATGCCTTCAGATCTTGCTTGCACAAGAAAATACGTGTTTTCCTTCAACCTATGATTGAAGATAATGGACGCCTAAATGCATATTTAAAGAATTTTTGAGGGTTAAGGTGTCACAAGCATGTGAAAACCCTAAATTTGGATGCAATAATCTCATTGGAATTCATTCAGTTATTAAAAATGGAGACTGAACCTTCAAATGGGCGCCACCTAGCATGCAAGGAAGAAATACGTCACATGCAAGTAAAAATGGAGCTAAAACTGAAGTTTTATTATTATTTTAATTCAATTCAAAAATTCCACCATTATAGGGTGACTGAAAGCATGCACTTCAATTACGAAAGTCAAAGTTTGACTTTAGGCGCCATTACTTTCTCAGACTTAGAAACTTTTTCAACTTTTAGCCTTTGCAAATGCTACCAAAACCTCTACTTGATTCTGAATTATGGATGCCTAGTTGATCCTAGAGCTGAGCTAACACATTCATCGTGAAGCTAGATCAAGTCCGACGAGATCTTGCTAGGAGCTGGGAAGACTAAAACTTCATCTAGTGCCTTGAAATCTAGGGCACCTTTTCCCAAAAGGGTGCATATGACACCAACCAACCATTATTTGCATTTTTGCCATTCGTGCTTCAATCTACAACTGCCGGTGACTGACAACTCTTGTCGACTAGATGTTGAATCCATCGCGAAGCTGAAAGAATTCCAGAAAGGATGACTATATGTGCAAATTCCAAAAGTTGATTTAAGGTGCTCAAATTCAAGGGCGCCCTTGGCCTGCAGGGGCGCAATTGAGCTTCTAAGAATGATTTTGCACTCTGCACACTTCAACGAAATGCTCTACTTTGACCCTTGCAACCGGGAGCTGGATTGCTCTGATGTTCACGCTGATGATCTCATCGCGGAGAATGAAACAACTTGGAAGAGATGTTCTTAGGAGTGACGAAGCTAGAAAACTACATCTAAGGCCTCCAGTAGAAGGGCGCTTTTTTCAAGGAAGGTACATTTTCCATACTTAGCCAAATTTCCACACTTTTATCCTTCAACATTTTACGTTGATTCTTCATCCACGGACGTTGTTAGTGATATTTTACTTACACCGTCAGAATGGCCAATTGTTAATAACACTATAGATTAGTAAAGAATAATAATGTCATGTACTTTCGGGAAAACATGTTTAGATTAATGTTATGTTAATGTTGTTATGAAACCCCGTGTCGGTTGGTTATCTAACCACCACCGAGCGTTATATGTAGTCTGGATTGGGATAGTCGAGAGATAGTTGTTTAATATGTTTATTGTCAATCATCAGCCGATACTCCTCTTTGTACATTGATATTTCCGAGAATGAATAGTTTCGTGTTCAAATATGATGTCTTTTCGCTAGCTTTAATCGCTTTATCCCTCAGGTTCTCGCATTACTACCGCTTGCCGTTAGGCACGTAAGATTAGGATTACATTCGTAGGCAAACATTTGGGGCCGCTGTCCGACCCGACTAGGGCATCATTCGCCATGGCAGCAATGGTCAACCATTGTAAGAACCCGTAAATGCTAATGAGGAACGGGAAGACTCATTGACGGAAGATTTGGTAAATTTGTGGAAAATATCGCTACATGACCACGTGCGTAGGGAATCCCACATTTGGGAGATCCCTGAGGAAGTCATCTGGGATCGGTTGGAAGTGAATGATGAGGTGAACCACCTCCCAATCGCATGCCCGTGTTACCGCCCGCCATTTCATTATCCCGCAAGACCTGGCGTAGAGGAAGAAGATCGCTGAACGCCGGCAGTAAATCGCATAACGCTGTAGAAGAAAGAACCAAACGTGAAGAGGAAGAATGAGATACTAGCCGGCGCCGTACTTCTGGCAACCAGCAATGATTGTTTGAACAACTAATAAATGCCCATACGGCCGAACAAAGACAAGCATCGAGTACCTGACCGACACGGGACTTCGGAAGAGCAAGTTCGGCGATCACTCAGGCTGCAAGAACAAGAAAACCGGCGAAGACGACTAAAGCAAGTCGGTAAGGAATTGGATGAAGACTTAATTGAAATAGATCAGAGCATAAAATGAACATATGAAAATCTGACAAGAATAGACACATCCATTGAATGAGCGCACCACAGTTTGACAGAAGGACGGGACGAAGACCCCTTCAGCACTCCACACGTAGGAAAAGATAACCCCTATGAAAATGAAGATGATTTGAATAGAAGCATCAGACGATTTCGAGAGTTGTCCCTCTCGGATGATGACGCCAGGAAGTTAAGGGGAGGGGAAGGCGAGCTAAGACCCCGTAAGGTAGAGAGCATTGGCGGATCCCGGTGGAGACCCAATGTTGAGGACGGACGGCGATCGGAAGTGACTCCGCCACGTGGCTAAGAGTAATCAGGACGACAGGACGTAGTGAGGAATCCACTAGTCTAATCGGTCCAAAACACAAGGAGGTCAACAAGGAGGTCAACCGCAAAGATGGCTCATCCGGACGTAAGGCAAAAGTTGCCAAAATTCATGGGGAATGGCTCGAGGATCCCGCATCGCATTGCAAGACATGTGAGACAACTGATAGCCACGCAAGCGTGATGACCTCGGACCGGTCATACTTCCAACAACACCAGACAAGGCTATTGATCGGTACTCTAATTGGACTCGCCAGAGCCACATGGAGGGTCCTGAAGCAAAATTTTCAAGAGGAGTTCAAACTCCTACGAGACGATAGTGAGATCGTCACAGAAATATATCATACTAAACAAGGAAAGCATGAGAACGTACGGACCTACAACAGGAGGTTGAAAGACTTAATAGGGAAGCTGGAGGCACAGCCGGCAGATGGTTTAAAGAAAAGATGGTTCATTGAAGGACTGATTCCCTCACTTCGGAAAAAAATGAAAGTAGTACCGCCATCCTCGTACACTGAAGCATACAATCGGGCGATGGATATTGAAAGTGAAAATAGGACTTCCTCGAAGGGGAAGAAGAGGGATGACGACGAGAGTGCCAAGGACAGTGACGATGAATCAGCAACCGTACAAGCCATGCGGCGGGATATGATGCGGATAATGAAAGAACTGAAGACCGACAAGGAAGGATCCAAAGAAGCCAATGAATTATGGTGTATGGACTGTAAAACAGAAGGTCACACAAAGGCAAGTTGCCCAAAAAATTTATTCTGTGACATCTACCATGTTATGGGACACTCCGTCAAGGAGTGCCCATACAACTTAAAAACCAAAAGTTCGCAAGTATTCTTCACTCAAGGCGAACAGTCAACCCCTCCAACCACGCCACCAAAGCCACAGAACAACAATGCATCCCCTGGAGGCTACCGCAACAATCGAAGAAATACGCCGAGAAGCAAAATTCAGTACGATAGCAAAGGACGACCGATGATCCAGTGTCGGAACTGCAATGAATGGGGTCACTTTGCCAGGGATTGTCAGAGCGGCCAAGGCAACAGGGGAAAACTATGCAAGTGGTGTGGACCGGGTGATCATGAAGACACCGACTGTCCGAAGCAAAAAGGAAGTATCAATATGCTGGAGGTAGCCGACGAGGAAGTCTTGGCGATCACAAGGGCACAGTCAAAAAGGGCAAATTACCCAGACCCTCGTACGGAGAAAGAACGATTTCGGGAGGCCAAGACAAAAGTAGAAGAAGCAATGGCGAATGAAGGCAAGAACCCGAAAGCTACCAATACGTTGCTACAGTCGGAGTCGGAGAAGAATATCGTACGGCAGGTGCTTCACACAACCGTACCCATTAAGGTAACTGATCTTTTGCAAACAATGCCTTATCTCAAAGTAGCACTTACAAATGCTATTGAAGAAAATCTTCCGAAGAATTCACCAGAACGTACGCCAGAAGTGGTAGCCGAGACTGCAGACCCCATGCTACTCGCAGTAAGCATCGGGAGGAAACCAGCCGTCGTCGAGATGCAAATCTTGGGCATGAAATTATCTAACACTATCGTCGATGGTGGTTCAGGAGTAAACGTACTGCCAGAAGAGACCTGGAAGTGTCTGGGTAAGCCGACTCTTTGGCCCCCGACATTCCACCTCGTGGGAGCAAATCAACATGGCATCAGACCGTTGGGTACACTGATGGAACAGAAGGTCTTGATCGGCATGCAACTGTTTCTGCTAAATTTTGTGGTCATCCCACTGGAGAAAAAGGCATACGATGCACTCTTGGGACGGGGATGGTTGATAGCTGCCAAGGCAACCCACAACTGGAAGCGGAATACACTTTCAATAGAAAATTGGGGGAGGAAATATACCATTGATCTGAAGAACCAGGCCGTCAGTGAGGATTTAGCATCCTCGGCATCTGAATCCGGAGGAGACTCAGATGATGATGAGAGCAAGTTAATGGAACCAGACGAAGAAGGGGTACTAGAGATTGGCAGTTGCTCGGAAGATGAGACCAGTTCACTGAGCGGACTATTTCACTGGCAGATGGAGGATTATGAAGTCTTCCACCCGGATTGCAACATGCTGCAGGTCAAGGAGGGAGAAGCAGAACAAGACAAGGGCTCGACCAGTGAAACATTTCCACCTAAGTACGGAGAATATAAAGAAGGCATGGCAGAATTGGATGTGACGCCAGCACACAAGTTTGAAGAGGACAAAATCATTAGGTACGAGGAACCAACGCTGGAAAAGGTGAACCTTGGGGAATCAGCCAAACCTAAGGAGATCTTGGTGGGTGATGATTGGGACCCTGTCCTGAAAGCGGCAGCGTTCAGAATTTTCATGGAATATAAAGATGCTTTTGCCTGGACGTACAAAGATTTAAAAGGCGTACCACCGGAGTTATGCGTACACAGGATTCCTCTCGTACCGGGAGCCCAGCCCGTACGAAAGCGACCATACAGAATGAACAAAAATTATGCCGCTAAAGTACAGGAGGAGATTAAGAAGATGCTGGAGGCCGGCATCATTTTTAAGGTGGAGGTCAGCGAGTGGGTATCGCCGATCGTCATATCATTGAAGAAAGAGAAGGAGCAAATTAGAATCTGTGTTGACTTTCGTAGCCTGAATGCAGTGACTATCAAGGATCCATTTCCCATTCCCTTCACCGACTCGATTCTGGAAGAAGTTGCCGGGCATGAAATGTACTCCTTTCTAGATGGCTTCTCGGGTTACAATCAAATCAGTATCGCCGAGGAGGACAAATTAAAGACTACGTTCGTCGTCGAGGACGGGGTGTACGCATACAACCGAATGCCGTTTGGATTATGCAACGCACCAGCTACATTCCAGAGGATAATACTCCACATCTTTGATAAAATGTCGGTAGGTAATTTCAAAGCCTTCCTCGATGATTGGTCGATTTATAGCGATAAGGAAAAACATTTGAAAGCTTTAGGCGAGTGCATGGAACGGTGTAGAGCAGCCCGCCTTGCCTTAAATCCGAAGAAATGCAGATTTATGGTGCCGCAAGGGAAGTTGCTCAGACACATTGTGTGCAAAGCTAGGTTGAAAACGGATCCCGACAAGGTGCGAGTCATCGTACAGATGGAGGCTCCGGAGAACGTCACTGGTGTAAAGTCTTTCCTCGGGCATGTGGGATACTATCGGAGATTCATTAAAAATTTTGCCCAAGTGTCGTACCCTCTCGACCTACTGACGAGGAAAGGCCAACCATTTACATGGGCCGAAGAACAGGAGAAGGCATTCCAGGAACTGAAGGATCGATTGATCAGCTCACCCATATTGATGTATCCGGACTGGGATAAGGAATTCCACGTACATGTAGACGCCTCTAATTTTGCCATCGGAGCAACCCTAGCACAAGTGGGAGCTCACGGGTTGGATCACCCAGTATTTTTTGCCAGCCGGCTACTTTCAAAGGCAGAAAGGAATTACAGTACGACCGAGCGTGAGGCACTAGGAATGGTTTACTCCGTACAGAAGTTCAGGCATTACCTCCTAGCCACGCCGTTCACTTTCTATGTGGATCACCAAGCTTTGATGTACCTGGTAAACAAGCTGATTATCCAAGGACGGGTGAGTAGATGGTTACTTTTGTTGCAAGAATTTACGTTCACCATCATCGTACGGCCGGGAAAGAGCCATGTTATTGCCGATCAATTATCCAGAATCCGGTCGGGCGAACCTGCAGAGGGAGGGGTGAATGAAGACTTTCCGGATGCACATTTATTCCAGATTGCAATATTGCCATCATGGTATGAGAAGATTGGAGAATATCTGTCCACATCCACGTTCCCGAAAGATATGCCACCAGCCGAAAGAAGGAAGATCGTACTGAAAAGTAAGACATTTCAGTTGATCAATGGTTTACTCTACAAGATGGGACCCGACCAGATCCTCCGGA
>VDFB02191708.1:0-19760 GCA_007258455.2 Sequoia sempervirens
CTTGCCTTCATGATTTCTTTTAAAATCATGTAACTCATCAACAGTTTTCTTAAGGCACTCAACCATATATTTCTTCTCATCCTCTATCCATAAATAAGTGGCCCTAACACTGCCTATTTTATTATTTTCAACATCTTTCTCCATTTTACTGCTCATGGCTCTCTGGTTCAGTTTCATGTCCTTAATTTCAAAGAACACCCACCTAATTAACCTGAAGAAATTCACCTACCCATTGTGGGCTCTAGCAAGAATATCAGTAGGGAATTCCCATTACTCCTTGAAGTAGTGATCCTCAGCTTTAAGATCCATAGGGAAATAGGGCATGTCATCTCTGTCGGTAGCAGGGTAGTTGGAGTACTCAGAAACGAATCCAACTATGAGTACTCTTCATTCACATCATAGGAGGGATCCTTTGACACCTTTTTCTTACCCTTCTTCTGGGGAGAATCACTAGAATTCCTTTTCCCCTTAACAACAACCCTATCTTTAGAAGAGGGAGTCTGGTGGGACAGAGCCGACATGGCTTTAAAGTGATCATAAATAAGAACAAACAAGCCTTCGTGGAGAATGGAATCCCTAGTAGCATTTTGTCTATGGTTCTACCTAGTTATTTTGTTGATAGAGAGTAAAACTCTCTTTTTTTGTATTATGAGTTGTCAGGACCATTCAATAATAGACATAGAATCATGAGTCAATTGTAGGAAGCTTTCATTAACTAAATATACTATAACTTGTAAAAGAGTTAAAAAGTATTATGTTATAAAAATTAGGAGAGTATTACACTCTTGAATTTAATTGTAAGGACATATGAACACGTGATAGTAGCCAAGGTCCATGAATTATGAGTACACAAAATGGATGTTCTTTGTTAGGAGTATATTTCAATGACCTTAGTCATTTATTGACAATAGAAAAATACATGTTTGGTCATATTTATTTATAAAAATTTGAAGAATAATAAAATGAGTCAACTATGTGTTAAACCGTAGATTAAATGTTGTTTCCAAGTTGAATTAGAGGTGTGTGAAATCATAACTAAATTTCCTATGGAAGTTTATTTTATTTTATAACCTTTTCCAAAGTGATGCAAAATTCTTTTCTTGCATTTAGCCAGTTCACACTGTTTCAAATTTCATAATCTAGTAAGATTAGTCATACTTATAATACTGTCTAAAGTTGTATGGTTAATTGGGTTATGTAGGACACAGCACTAGGACTCATATGACATGAATTTTTTTGGTTTCCTTGTCTATAATCTTCATGAAGGGTAGGGCCACTTCCAAATAGAAGGTGTGTAGGGGATTATCAGTCTGTGGTTGGAGGAAAAGAATTTTGATGATGCTCTCCCTCTTGCAGATGACTTTGTTGAGACTTGTGAGATAGATGCAAGATTCCAAATATGAAATATTTTATAACACTTACTAGTGCATTTGTAAACATGTTGCTTTAAATTTAATTTATATATGTAATGCGAAATAAAATATTATTCTAATTTCCTTATTATAATTTTTGCATTTCAAATATACTTTGTAATGATTATAGTTTCTATTTTAATATTGATTATGTAATTAGCTAATGTTTGAAAGTGTTCTTATGCTAGAATTGCAAGAAAAAGAACAAGGAAAGCTACTCAGAAATTTGTACCTAAGAACTTACCTAACCTAGTGTCTAAGAAAGAACCATCTCTAGAGGTAAAATCCAAGAGGATATCAACTACTTGGGAAGTGCATGTCTTGTCAATTCTGAAACCCTTTTCGATGATCTTAAGCACATTCAGTTGGAAAGGAAAAATTGAGTAAAGAAGGTAAATAATCCCATAGTTGACATTATCTCTATTAAACCAATTAAAATGTTTTTTCATCATTATATGCCATTCAGATGTGGTCACGATGCACCTAGAGTAGGAAAAGAGGTGATGGAAGAGTACCTATGAGTACACATGCCCTCTATATTTGTCCTAGTAGATTCTAATAGGGTAGAGGATCGTGAATAAATACCTTTGTGCTATAGTGACTTTTAGTCATAAAAATAAAGAAAATTTATATTAAATAAGGATGTACTATTATCCACTAAATAAAATATATATTTTTTTGCTATTTTTTTCCATATCTGTTAACTAAAATAGATTTGCTATAAGAGGTGATTTTGATTTAGTGCAATGTTGAAATTTAGAAGATTTAATTAAACACTTAAAATGAACTCCAAGTGTGAGGAAATCATTCAAAATGGTGCAAACTTGAATAAAACCTAGAGGAAGTCAAGAGGTATCAAAATCCTTCTAAAATATTATGGCCAAATTTGATCAAATTTTGACCATGTTAAATGAAACTAAGGAAAGGCTTGGTATCTTAGAAGAGAAAGTGAGGGGACAAAGTAAACCAAAAGGAGAGAATGAGGAATCCCAGGAAAGGGGTGATGAAAATAGGAATGATCATAGTACACAAAGTGATCAAGGGGAAAATAATATTGAAACTAAAACTAGTGATGAAAGGAAAAATCAACCTTCCCTTGAACTATCAAGGGATATGCAGAAGGTAATGCCACCCAAGTTTTATGGGATAATGATTGGTGATGTTGCAGAAGCTTGGATGACAAAAAGGAGTACTTTGAGATCATAAACTATTCTGAGCTAGCTAAGGTAGTATGGGGTGCTTGTTAGTTAGTGGGTGAAGCATCCACATGGTGAATGAATAAGAAAATGGAATTGGGGTTAAGCTCCTTAAGTTTGATATGGGATCAATTTATGGTCATTTTTAGACAAAGGTGGTTACCTCAACTCTTCTTTCACCAAAAGCTTACAAAATTTTAGAATTTTCATTAAGGAGATATGTCTATGGTAGAATACTTGGAGAAGTTTACCCATCTCTTAAAGTATGTGCCCCGATACCAAAATGATGAAAGGTTCCAAATTAGGAAAATTATCATGGGACTAAATCCCTAGATAGGTGGAGAAGTAGATGTGCATTATCTAACCAATATTAATCAAGTATTTGAGAAGGATATAAAGTAAGAACCAAAAATAAAGTCAATCTTTGCTTATTGCAAAAAGAATCACAAAAAGTATAATTGGTCACAATCTTCCCAATCATTTAAAAAGATAAATGACAAGTACAAAGCAAGAAGGAAAAATGACTAAGGATTCTGAAATAACCAGAATGAGTCTAAGAAAGAAAATAATAGTAAAAAAAAAATTCAAGAGAATTGGTATGTAAACCAATTCTCGAACAAGAATCAAGGAGTTTAACAATGACAAGATTTATTACCAATCTAGCAAGCAACCTTTCAGCAAAGGATACATGCAACCTTGGACAATCGTTAAGTGGAGTACTAGAGTACTCCCATAGAGATGGCATGTACTTTATTTGGAGGTTCCCATTGGGTGTTGCCATAATAATGGGTTACACTTTTTGGGACATCCTTATTTTTCCTGAAATCACATATTTTTAGAAAATATAATTATTTAAGCCTTGAAAGGCTCCATTTAAAGGATTTTAATTGAAGAGGGTTTGATCAAATCCCCTTAGATCAAACCCCCTTGGATATAACCTTGCTAGTTTTAAACCATGCCTCTAATGGACTCTCCTCTACACCTATCAAAATGCTAATTAAAAAAAAAAATTGATTTACCCTTTGGGGGATCAAATGATTTCATTTAAAATTTATGTTTTGTAAGTATGTAGTCCTTATTATAAGCCTCCCAAAAATTATAATTTTAAATATATTTAATTTGATTATTATATTTATTTTTTATTTCTTGTGAATGTAGGTTTTTCATTGAAAATCAAGCTCTTCATTTTGCACATGTGGGAAAATAGTAGATTACCAAGATAATTCTAAAAAATATCTATGCTCTTGTATTAATGTCCTTGATCCAACAAAAAAAGGAATTTTGATACGTACAAATAAGTTATTTTTTATACAGTAAACCTATGTCTAAATTGTAATTAGTTTGACTTCAAAATTTAATTAAGAAAAAATATTTATATAAAACACTATGAGACCAAATGAAGGAGATAGATATTGTAGTTATAAATCTAAATTTAAAAAAAATATAATCTTATCCTTCATAAAAAAAAATATTTGTTATACAGTAAACATCACTCTTTAAAATGTTGTTTACTATTAAAAACTAGTTATCGAAGGAGATGGAAAAAGAAATGCAATTTGATTCCAATTTTTTTTTTAAATATATATTTATAATATACAAACAAAATTTCACAAATCACTAGTTTACATCATCTTTGAACTCCTCATGGTTTAGCAACTATAGGTGCCTAAAATTGATTGGAAAAAGATTTAGTTAGTAAAGTTCAGCTCAATGTCAAGTTTGGCCAAAAACTATAACCCACTATTGTGGGATCACCCCATTTCTATTTCAATTGGTACTCCTGCAATAGAAATGTTTACTGCACTAAGGTTATTAAGTGAATTTTCTAGAAGAGATGGATTTATGGCTAAACCTTGGTTAATTGAATATACTAACTAGACAAAAGCTCGGGTAGAGCAATGCTTGTTTGAAGCTAGAGTTGATCTCCCGAGTTTCTCAACTAAAGTGAACTTATATGTAGCACCTTTAGGTTCATATGATGTTTTCCTAGGGATAATTATGGAAGCATATGTATAAGGTGGACTATTTTGAAAAAAAACAATAGAGTGTCTAGATGACTTAGGAAACAATGTCTTCCTTCAAGGCACTCAAAGAGAATTCAAGGTTAGATAGATCTCTACCATGCATCCTAAAAGGGCCAAGAGAAAGGGTGTTATCTCTTTGTGGTCAAAATGGAGAAACTAGAATAATTCAAATAGCTTATCATTCCAAATGATTTAATGTATTATGAATCTTAGAAGCTCTATGGGATTGAGGAAGAAGACATAAAAGATCAAAGAGAGCTCATAGTGGAGAGCTATCCCTTCCTTTGAGATTTTAGGATGCTTTTCTAGATGAATTTCTTGAGCTACCCCGAAAATAGATTTCAATTGAAACAATATCAAAAGCACCATACTATATGATCACTATGGAGTTGATGGAACTAAAGGTTCAATTGCAAGAACTATTGGAAAAATGGTTAATTAGACCTAATTTTTCACCCTAGTGAGCAACCATAGCCTTTATCAAAATGAAGGATGATACCTTTCACCTATGCATAGAATATTGTATTCTTAGAAAGGAAATGATAAAGAATAAACTTATCATTTATTGTGTATTGATGATATTTTTAATTAGATGTGTGGTGCATCAATGTTTTCAAAGTTTGATTTATGATCTAGTTATCACCAATTAAGACTGAAAAAAATGAAGACATTCATAGAGCAACTTTCAAAACCAGTGATGAACATTGAGTTTACAGTCTTGTGTTTTGGACATACGAATACCCCAACAATGTTCATGAACTTGATGAATAGTTCCTTCATAGATTTCTTGGATAGATTTGTTCTAATTTTTTTAGATGACATTCTTATATACTATAAGAATGAGGAAGAACATTACTAGCACCTTCATTTTGTTCTCCAATGTCTAAGGGAACACAAACTATATGGAAATATTTATAAATGTCCATTATTTCTAAATAAGTATAATATTTAGGTCATATAATCTTAGTAGAAGCAATAGCAATAGATCCATAAAAGATCAAAACCAATCCTGAATGGCCAACACCAAAAAATATGCACGAAGTGCACAATTTTATGTGTTTAGTAGGTTATTATAAAAGTTAGTGTCAAAATTTTCTAAGATTACCCTATCACTTCTCTTCAAAGAAAAGGAAAGTTCTTTGAGTGGTTACAAAAATGTCAGGAGGCATTCAATTAGCTTAAATAGAATTTGAATACGGCTCCAATATTGAAGGTTATTGATCCAGAAGGTCAGGATTTTGTAATCACTGATGCCTTGGGAGAAGGATTAAGTGGTATGATTATGCAAGAAGAGTGAGTGATAGCTTATGACTCAAGAAATCTAAAGTCATATGAGCATAATTATGCTCCTTATGACCTAGAATTGATAGTAATTGTTCATTCTTTGAAAATGTGGTGACACTACTTGATGGGAAAGCCTTTTGAGTGTAATTTGAACCATCAAGGTCTTAAGTATTTATTCTCCCAACCATATCCCAATGCTCAGAAAAGAAGATGGTTGGAATTGATATATAACTATGATTTTAAAATAACTCACATCAAAGGAAAATAAAATTGAGTGGTACGCCTTTAGTCGGTGGGGACATATCTCCTAAATAGTAATTGTTCATTCAAATTTCAAGGGACAAGTTTTAGAAAAGTCTATGGGAGAAGAATATTATGAAAAAGTTAAGAAAGATCTCTCAATCAATCCTCAAGGTTCAAAGTATGATAGGTTCTATTTTGAACTAGATGAACTTTTAAGGTATAGAGGAAGGATGTATGTTCCAAACTCTATAGAACTAAGAAACATAGTGTGGAAAGAGGTCCATTTTGCACCATACTTAGGACACTTGGGAATGCCAAAACTCCTAAGAAATGTGAAAAAAATTTATTTCCAGAAATGGATGAAGGGGAATACTGCAATATTTGTGGAAATATTTCTAGAATACCAAAGGGTAAAGGTTGAACATCAACACCTAATACAATTTTTTTACCTTCATGAAATTCCAAAATGGAAATGACAATTCATTAGTATGGACTTTGTGCAAGGTCTCTCTATGTCTCAAAATAGACATAATGCTATCTTAGTAGTGGTAGATAAACTCATCAAAATTTCCCATTTTATACCTTCAAATTTAACAGATGGAGCATTGATAATAGCTCAAGTAATTTTTTCCAAGAAGTGTTTAGATTGCATGGAGTTCCTAACAAGATTATCTCTAATAGAGATGCATGTATGACATTGATATTTTGGAAAACCTTGCTTTCAAAATTTAGAACACAAATTAATAGAAGCTCAACCTATCACCCTGAGACAAATGGTCAAACAAAAAGAGTGAACCAAGTTATTGAAGATTTATAGAGGATGTATTGCATGGACCAAAAATATAAGTGGGAGGAATATCTTTCTCCTATGGAATTTTTATACAATAACTTTTGAACACCCGGAATATTGAGAGAGGGTGAATCAATATTCTTTTGAAACCACTTAAAAATTTAAACATTCATTCCACATAGCATATTCAATTTGTAGTAAGAAAGGAAAGCATGAAAACATCCACCAACATCACACATGTAATGCCCCACCAAGGAACCCAAGAGGACGGCACAAACTATGAAAAACTAATGGAACAATTTTTTTTAATGAAATAATAATAGATTGCATAACATATTAATTCAACCTAAGTCCTCTAAGGTTCCTCAACTATGCTACTCACATAACTATCAACCAAGAAACTAGAGTCATTCATTAAATACTATGATAACATAGTTTAACTAACAACAATTTCATTTTAAATCACCATATTAAATGATCCAACATTATTTACTTCCATATCAAAAACAATTGATAAACAACAATAAAGATCATTTCTAACTAACATATACAAGATGCATTACATTATAGCATTCATTACATGAAGAATACATCAATATCAGATACATTATTATAGCTTTTACAACATTTCTACCTAGAGTACATGTGGGAAGAATACATATGATTACAATGATGGATACAACTTATGTACAATCCAATACATAAACATAAAAGTTTGTCTCCTCAATTTGGAATAGGATATGGATTCCACAACATAAGGATCAATTTCTACGCACACAAACATGCAACAAGGATACCCAATGGAGGAAAAAGCACCAGCCTCCTGATCATGTGGAACCCTAAGGTCCACTCCCCATGCTAGGAGATAACACAAGGCCCCACATCAAGAAGATAGTCAGGAAAGTAATAGGCTAACACAATTAGGGGTTATACATGGACTCCAACACAACACTACACACAACACAACATCACTTACAACACTAACTTCACTTCCAAAGGCACGCATGTAACTGAAGGGAAAGTAAAACTAGGGAATGCTAGACTACAATAGGGAAGAGTGTCATCACATAGTTTGATATAGGCTATCCTGTTTGATCTTCCTAGGCCCCAAAACCCCCATCCTGGGTTATCCTGGCAACGATCCGTGAACCCCATACAAAGTAATGTGGAATCAATGTACCTTTCATGATGACAAGATAGATGATCTTGCCATTCCAAGTCTTCCCATCTCATCTCAAGCCTAAATGAACACTTGAGCCATGACTGAGGCATACACTATCTTGATTAATGTGAATTCTACCCATTCCCCTTAATTCATTATTAATGTTATCACTAGATTAAGAAACCCTCCATGGGTTATCTTGAGCACCACTTTGGGTCCTGGCCCCCATGGCGAGCCACTCCCCCTACTTGTAACTAGTAAACCCTACACATCAATAAGGCATTTACATCTTGCAAACTTAACATAATTCACATGAATGATCCATACATAGTGCAAGACATTGACCATCTTGCACACAAATCACAATCACAAGAATCTATACATATTGCAAGGCATTGACCCTCTTGCATACAACTCAAAACACTATCAACCACATCCAAGTGAAACAATCATAACAACCATACATAAAAGAGACTCCCTCCTAAACCTCTTGAAGCTAACCTTAACAATTTGCACAAATGACTCCCACTTTGAAACAAATATTAAAATCATCCCAAATTCCAATAACCAACACAATAATTCAATATGAACAATCCAACAAAACATTACTTCCACATTTCAAGATACTCATTAACTCAACTACCTAATTCACTTAATGGGCCAGTTACCACAATAATCCATAAATAACTGAAATAACAATTATTCCAAATAACTAGTTACATAGTGATTTTTAAAACTGACTATTAAATAATTATGATAGTATTTAGCATTCATTGAATAACAAAGGGTAATCTAATTAGTTTATTATGATTAAACACAAATCCTTCTATTATTTGAATATAAGTAAATCAATTCTCTTATCTAACATAACCAATTAATCACATAGACCAAAACATTATTTTTGTATAACTATAATATTTATATATACACACATATATAAACATACATATATACATATACATATACATATATATATTTATTTATATTTATATATGGAAACAAAATTCCAAACCTAAAGTATAATCATCATTTACCAAATATAAAGCCATATTCATTAAATACCAAAAAATATATCATCTATAAATCGCATGCCAAAGTATAGCCACTGAATGAATTTAAAATATTCAATGTTGAATATAAAACGCAGGGAATAATTCCTAACACAATATAAAGTATTGTTTGCCAAAAATAAAATTTGCAAACCATAGTATGATATTACCATACACTGTTTTGGATTTCAACATAGAAAAGAGGCACAATAACAACATCAAATAAAACATAGTGGGGAAGTATCAAATATCAAACTTATACTAAACTCTTCAAAAGGAAACACAATATGAAGTGTTGCAGTATATAGAAAAAAATTGGCATTCAAGTATGGGAAGCCATATATAAATCATAAGCCATACAAGAAGTTGATGGTCAAAAATAATGCATATTCAACGATTACCATGAAAAATATAAACATTCATCGAACATATAAACTGAATTCCAAACATATTGTAACTCCATTGATTACCAAATGAGTTGCATATAAATCAAATATATAAATTAAACCCCACACATGAATCATATCCATCGAATCCATACATTAACTGTATCAAATATAAGATGCATGAAGGAATTTATACTTTCAAGTGTATACAATGCAAAGAATGAAATGGAACACCAAATACAAAATATAAGCTAGACAAGTAATGAATTCCAAACATATTTAAATCACAAATTATTGTATGAAATTGCCATAAGTATCAAACGTCAAATATCAAGCATATTCATCAAAATCCTATCATATTGTATATTCATCATGTATCAACTATAATGTACCCAATGAATAACATGAAAGGGAATAGCATAAGTAGTACATAATTTCGAATGCCAATATTAAACATAGCCAATACTATAAACTTGAAGGATTCGGTATGGAATGTAATACATAGCGTTGAAGCCACAATGTACAACAACAAACGAAACACCAATAACACCCTAGGGTGCTACAAAAAGCAAGCACACATGAGGAAATAGGGAATTCCTAGGTGCAAGTACATGGACAGTGAATAGAGATAGCTCATATTTCAATCGACTACCCTTTCTGAACTCACATTCAATTATAGTCATGCATGAATTTATCAAAGCAGAGATGGTTATGCCATTGGTCACCACTACAAGGTGTCAAGAAAGGAAGTCCAACAGTCAAAAGTTCTTGTGATGCCATACTTTAGGCTTGGACAGGTTCAAGAAAGCAAGGAGATCTGGTGATAGAAGGGCAAGATAAATGCAATTTGGATTTGTTGAAAAGTCCTCAGAAACATTCAGGAAAATGCATATGATTGGGAAAGAAAACAAGGGACACATGGTTGTAGTCTATGCACAGAATATAATTGGATAATGGCTTAATATCTTCAAAGGAAAGGAATCAGAAGGTGTAAAATAGGTTCTATCTCATGGAATTCAATGATTATATAGGATATGCATAAATATATATATTTGTATAGAATTTATAAACAAAATGATTAAATCGCTAAACAATCAAAACAATATCTCTATCATAAGAAGAATGAAGGCACACCTGTAAGTTCTTTTTTCCCAATTTGATCTGATACAATGCCTTCCCTCTACCTATCCTTCTATGTTCCTCCCTTTTGAGAATCAACAATGGAATGCAATTGTCTTACGGAAATTTTCTTCCCAAAACTCAAATCCATTTCCTTCAATAACCCCCTTTTCCCCACAAAATCCATAGCATATGAAATTTTCTTGCAGACCCATTACTTCACTTCTCAAAAAAGAGAATGAATAATCCCAAAAATCTCCCAAAAGGATAATTATTTACAAAATGAAGACTTCATTTTTTAAACCAAAAAATCCAATAAAATCTCACAAAATTCCCAAGAAAACATTAAGTTTCTTTTTCAACAATCAAAGTTGTGCATGTGTTGTATGCAAAATCATTCTATCTTTTTATTTTATTTTACTATTTATTAATTATGACTTTCCACCATAATTTTATTTTATTTCATTTTAATATTATATTATACATTTAATTTATAATAAACTATAGTTATTAATAAGTACATTTATATTTATCTATCAAAATACTTTTACTTAATAATTTATTTTAATAAATCAATTAACCAAACACAACATTTATCAAACAAATTTAAATTAAACAAACCAAATGTCAACAACAATTACCTAAACCCTAGCCAAGGTCAAAAAGAAAGAACAATTGATTAGAGACATCAAACAACACTAATGAGATAACAAACCAAATAGTCATCCTCTTCCAGGATGATGAATAGGGTAGGGGACCAAATGCTATCTCTGATCAAATGATCCATTGGGTTTAAGGCACGCTCAATCCTACTAATTCAGGTGGAGTCAATTCCTATTACCTATAACCCACAACACACAAATGTCCTTGCACATATATTTATATAATCATCACATACCTAGTGAAAGGAAATCAAAACATCGTAGGGTTCTCACAAGTGAGAAATATGACATCCTTCCCTTCAAACCTAAATAATATTTAAAATAATCATGGAATATATCAGATAACATCTCGTAACATCAATAATCACAAACCATTCCAAAATAAGGTAACACATTCTATTTACAGTATATTCATAAACATTTCATAATTATCATCAAAATAGTCAAAGACAAATCAAAATCTAACATCACTATTCCATTAGTCGTTAGGATATCCATAAGCATATCTATAAACACACATGATGAGTCTTAACCTAGAACATCACACATAGTCATTACAATGATTTGAACATATCATTATTAAACATTAGTACTTCATCAATATCCTTAAATAAAAAAATTAAACATAACCTATATAAACCTAACATCTTAACAAGTCTTAAGTATTACATTATCTAACATAGTAACACACTGTAACAAATGTCATTATAAAATGTTTTAACCACAAGAAAAGAGTACCTGATACATAAAATGAATCCAAAAACATCTTAAAAACATCTTAAAAAGGTGAATCATGGAGGGGCACTACATCCTCCCCCCCTAAGATTTGACGTACTCCTAAGTCACAAGGTTAGAATAAAACATACACACATTAGTCATAAAATTTATTAAATAATACCGTTTACCTTTCCTTTAATGTAAATACAAGCAACATAACTAACTTACCTATGATTAAAGTAAGATAATATTAGCAAATATTTCCTTTACATCACCTAGTCTTCACAATGAATGCATTTCGTAAATGATACAACAAGATACATCACTTTTCAATAGTTCATTATCATCTAACTATCACATATTATGTAAAATTATTTATCCCAACACACTTTTCTCTAGCATCCCATAAGATTAAAAGGTTACAAATGCATCTCATCATGAAAACACACTTCATTTATTCAAATCTACATTGTATCGTCAAGTTACCCAACATGACTGGCTCCAATATCTGTGGTATTCTCCCTTAACACACTATCAAAAGTTCAAATTGAACCTAATAGAAACAACACTTAGCAACTAAAACTAGGGCCAACAATACCAAAAATTTGGAATGACCACCTTAAGAGACTGAAAAAGAATACCCAAGAGGAGAAATTATCAATTTCAACATTATATCACAAAAAATTTCGGCAATTCAACACCCATAATGAATAAAACTTGTCAACTATCACAAAATAAATGAAAATAAAGGAGTTTGGTGGCTAGTCCTAGCATAAGAAAATCAAAAGAAAATATGCCAGCCCTCAGCATTACAAAACACAAATTTAAAACATATCTTGGCAAAATTCCACACCAATCATAACCATAAAATGAGGTGACTAATGTTAGCCACACCAAAGGGAGTAACCACTACATGACACCTAAGACCACATTTTCCTAAGCGTGTTGGAGATTGCACACCAGACACATTAGGCCATTGGGTTATAAATACATCTCTCTTAAGCAAATTTGTACAACAATCAAATAATCACGGTTTCCTACTTCTTACATTCATTTACTATCTTCTTAATGCAATACATTCTTTTGCTTACACACTATAGTTCATGCACTCATCCTTCATGTAAAGAAACACATACAAGAAAGAGAGAGAGAGAGATGTATTTCCTACACGCACAAGTTACACACTCAACACAATCCAATGTTCATTCCTATATCTCATTCACAAAATGATTACATTCACAAGGTCATAAATATAATGAAAACTAATTTTAGATTCTCTATTTATGATTCACTACTACACCATATCATTCACAATGCACAGTGCATAGGATGCAGACAAATAGAATGCTCTTCATAATACCACAAAACAATTCAGTCACCCAGTTCCTCACCTAAAACTCAAGTTCAAGACATGCAAAATAGCAAGAAAACTTTTTAGTCACATCATTATTTTCATTAGGAAACCTCATTACTTGATTTATAAACAATACTTAATAGCAATACCGAATTGTAATCACTCCTATTACTTATGATAATTCCCTAACATGTCTTAAACAAATCCACTCACTTATCCTCTTGCGAATTAATTACTATAACCCTATTTGTATAATTCCTTTACATGTATCTTCACACTAATTTTCAAACATATATCACATCAACTTATTTCCTATCAACATTATAATTTAAACATTTAAAAGTCCATAAATTTTCCAATAGCTAAGGACATACATAATTCCAAATCAAATAGGGACATGAACGAATGATTTCAAGCTTTCTATGCACACTTTACAAGCAATACACCATATTTTCCTTATTCAAAACCTATGCTATAACATGGTCTGTTAATCTAATATTTCATATGAACTTCCTATTCTATCCATGCAAAGATTCTCTACCTACTTACTTTCAAAAATAGAGTCCTAAATGCGATGCATAAACTTTCAGATACAAAATTTCCTTTCTAATCAAGCATTTTATTTTTATGCAATTCAGATCTTATTCCTTACTAAGCATTCAATGCCTCTATTGATGTCTAATGCTTTCCTAAGTAGTGTCCTTATTAATCTAATTTTCAAATAAAGAGAGAAGAGAGAGGGAGAGTTGTCAATTAATCAATGCATTTATATGCCAATTAAGTAAGATCATGCAAGAACGATCAATTTTTTTTCAAACATAACACCACTATCTACAATACATCTTTGTGCTACATGCTCCTAAATGTGCAGATTCCAATATTTCTCAACATTTCCTAACATTATAAATACAATAGATAGTTCCTAATTCCTTACGGATTAGAAAAATTATACAGACAGTCTTTTTTGCATACAGTATCACATATATGTAAACTCCATACATCTAATTTGATACAACACATCATAAATCAGCATCTTTTATATTTCACATCAAACTTGGAAAAGAAAGAGGGGAGAGAGAAAGACATCATTCAACTAATATATGCTCACTGAACAAATTATTTGCATATGCATTATGATCTATTCTAAGTCAAATTATTATGTGGAACACAAGCACATTATCCTACTATTTATAATGAAGGTAAACATACTACTTCTTTGTAATAAAGCTAGTTGTATGAGCATTCATGGTAACATAATTTAAGGGAATACATACAAAATGATCAATCATACACTCAACACCACCCTTATCATTCAGCAAGTACTACAGGAGAAACAAATACCACATAGCATCATATAACAATCGCTCACATCGAAAGGGTAGGCACAAAATATGAATACAAATAATGCACATAGCTATAATTTCTAGAGAGAAGAGAGAAAGAGTACAAGCATGAAAAAACATAAGGTGAGGTCTAGGGAATGCACAACCAGAAGACTTGAAATGAAACTTCAAAGTTAACTATTAAAGTTACACTACTATCTAGCATAATGGGCTCATATGTATCTAGAGTACCAAATGAATGAACCTAGGCTCTAATACTAGGTGTAACACCCTGCCAAGGAACCCCAGAAGATAACACTATCTATGTCACATTAATGGAACATTTTTTTTTTGAAATAACAATGGAATGCATAACATATCATAACATATAATCAAAACCTAGGTCCTCTAAGGTTCCATGATCGCGCTCCTCACATAACTATCAACCAAGATAACTAGAATCACTTCATTAACTACTATGATAACATGATTTAACTAACAAGAAAAGCTCATTTTAAATCACCACATTAAATGATTCTACATTATGTATTTTCGTAACATGGCATCGGCTAAACAACATTAAAGATCATTTATAAATAACTAACATATGCAAGATACATCATTTAACAATATCCATTACAAGAGAGTTCATCAATATCTATTACAGCATTACAACATTTACAACAATGCTTCCCTGAGTACATGTGGGAAGAATACATATGATTACAATGAGGGATACAACTGATGTACAATCTAATACATAAACATAAAAGTTTGTCTCCTCAATCTGGAATAGGATCTGGAGTCCAAAACATAAGGATCAATCTCCACACACAAAAACATGTAGCAAGGATACCCAATGGAGGAAAAAACACCAACCTCCCAACTATGTGGAACCCTAAGGTCCACCCCCCATTCTAGGAGATAACACAAGGCCCCACTACAAAAAAACAATCAAGAAGACGATAGGCTAACATAATCAGGGGTTATACATGGACTCCAACACAACACCACTCACAACACAACATCACTTACAACACTGACTTCCCTTCCAGAGGCACACACACAACAAAAGGATAAAATACAACTAGGGAGTGCTAGACTATAATAGGGAGGAGTGTCATCACATAGCTCGATATGAATTATCTTGGCGGATCTTCCTAGGCCCTAGCCCCCATCATGGGTTATCCTGGAAAGCTCTACTGATCCTCGGACCCCATACAAACTCATGTGGAATCAATGTACCTTTCATGAGAACAAGGTAGTTGATCTTGCCATTCTAGGCCTTCCCATCTCATCTCAAGCCTAAACAAGCACTTGAGCCATGAGTGAGGCATATCATTATCTTGATTAATGTGAAATCTACCCATCCCCCTAATTCATTATTAAGGTTATCACTGGATTAAGAAACTCTCGAATGGGTTATCCTAGACACCACTTTGGGTTCCAACCCCCATTGAGAGCCACTCCCCCTACTTGCATCTAGTAAACCCTACACATCAAGCAAGGCATTATCCATCTTGCATACTTAACATAATCACATGAATCCATACACAGTACAAGGCATTGACCATCTTGCACACATATCACAATCACAGGAATCTATACACAGTGCAAGGCATTGACCATCTTGCACCCAACACATAACATTGCCAAACCACTTCCAAAGTGAAACCATCATAAAAACCATACATACAAAAATACTCTCTCCTAAGCCTCTTGAAGTCAACCTTAACAATTTTACACAATTGAAACCCATACTCAAAAATCAAACACATTGTTTAATACCACCAATCAATCAAGCATAATAACCATGAAAATACTCCTTTTATTGAAACATTATTTCCACATTCTTACCGTTTATTTAACTCAACCACTCAATTCACTTAGTAGGTTATTTACCACAATAATATTGAAAATAACTATAATAAAAATTATTCTAATTAACTAAATTACAAGGTAATTTAACAATTTAAAATACTGAACACACATATATACATTATTATTTTCTAAATTACAAATCATTCAATTTTCTATGTTTAAATAAATCAACTTGACTTAATTTTAATTAAATAATCATTTTACTAACACTATTGTATTTGACTCCAATTCATTAGAATTTTGTTTGAGAATATGGTAGCCTATTGTGATCCATACCAACAAATCCACTTAAATAATTTTGTGGCTAATTTTTATGCATTTTCCAGCTAGCTGAGCAGCCGGAATCGCATTTCCCGACCGTGGTTTGCCATGAAAGGGATCTGGTGTTTGTCAAAGGAAATATCAACAAGCGATGGTCAGCCTAGTGAACAATAGATAGAACCTAAGTGGCATACCTTTTCAAAGCATCGAAATAACAAAAGCGGATAACTGTTGAAATTGGGACCGAAATGGTAAGTCATTCGTGAAAGTTTTTGTAAGCGTATTGCCAAATGCTCCGGTGCAGAATATCAAGTGCTACGGTAATCAAAATTGCCTCGGAAGATATATCGGAGGATACATGGTCTTAGCAGTAAAAGGATTTCATGTGGATACTCATCTTATCGCCAGTGATGGAAATACAGAGGGAAACATATTAAGACATATACCATGAGTAAATTCTGAGATGTCTACCTAACCGCTATATTAGGTAAGTTCCCCTTCGGTAGGAGTCATGGCGTGCCGAGATTAGAAAGAACAGCAAAATTTCATCCAAATTGTAGCAGAAAAATAGGTGGAAGTCTCATTCGACAAAATTCCATCGGATATTGCAAATGTCGGTGAGATCGAGGCTATTACATCAATCAAATTTCTTGAAGATGCCTCAAGAGAACTGTCGTGATGTAAATTTCATTTGGGAGAATCATCTTGTCGTCAATAGGCAGGGGAAGCGCCCTTCGACAAGACATATACCATCGGAGTAAGTTTTGAATGTCTACCCAACCCTCTATGTCACACTAATAAGATTACATCGGCAAGATTCTTGGTGACATACTTGAGATTGAAAGAACAACAACAGAAGTTCATCAAAATTGCGACGAAATAGGCAAGTCATTACAACAAAATTTTTGTCAGACATATTGCAATTTCGTTGGATGCTTTTGTAGGTTCGTTGGTTGCTTTTGTCGAAATTCCAACGAAACAATGCAATTTTTTAAAAAAAATACTATTTGTTCAAATGTAGGCATATCGGTGAAAGATCAAGACTGTTATAGTGATTGAAATTTCCTGAGAAGATATATCGGGAGGATTGGCATGTGGTCTCAGTGATGAAGTTTCATCAGCGAGATACTCATCTTGTCTCATCGATGAAGCACGAGGGAAACATATCAGCAAGACATATACCATCAAAGTAAGTTTTGAATGTCTACCTGACCCACCATTTCACGTCGATAAGATTACATCGGCAGGAGTCTTGGTGACATACTTGAGATCAAAAGAATAATCATCAGGGAGACTCACCATGTCGGGGAAACTACAGAATATCCTAGTGATACATGATCTCTTGCCGATGAAGATACAAATGGATCAAAATAATTATCGGGGTGACTCTGGGCGATATTTGATGTATAAGACATTTCTGAAAGGACGTGTCCTTTCAAACATTTCATGTATAAGTATCCATTTTTTTATATCAAAAGGAGAGAGGCAAATAGGAAAAAAGAATACTATAGATATTTATTTTTTTTGTAATGATGTTTTCATCAAAAAGACTCGGATGCATGCATGAAGTTTGATGAAGTTAATGAACATATATGAATTTGTGGCTTAGTCTTTGGTATCAGTTGTCTATGGAATCATACAATTATTGGGAAGTATGAAAAATTATATATAGGTAAAAGCTTCAATAATTCTATACAATTCAAGAAAAACTTCAAGGTTATTAATTCATGTCATTCTATACATTCTACAAATCTAAGTTGAATGCAACTAATTTGCAAATACTATGAGTCATCATCAACACTAACAACTTTAAAGTCACAACTATTGATCCAATATTGATAAAAATATTGGGCATTATATATATATATATATATATATATATATATATATATTATAAACCACTACTATCGCAACTATTGAAACATGCTCAACTACTGGGTCCTCTCCCATAGATTAAATTAAGGAAAACATTATTGTAAACACAATATGTATAGAAGAATATGAATGTAAAGGACAATGAATATTAGCAAAACATAAATGTAAATAAAAGTAGTGTGAGTAGAAAATGAATCTAAATTGGTCTTGAACAAATAAAATCATACCCAATTAACATTAAGTTATACTGACCTTGTACTCATTGCCATTGTCAATCTTGAAGGTTACTTTGATTCCTTATGTAGAAACTCTTTGGCCATGAGGCAAGAGAAGGTGGGAAAACCAAGTGTATATTGATGACTTCCTGACAATCAAAAAGAAATAAGCAACCAGTCAACCCTATTAGAACAAAATAATCTTATGAATTGATTTTATTTGTTTTACTGGCTAATGGATAGTGGACCTAGTTCTCTTGAATTGAGATACTACTAAGATGTGTTGACTATCGATATTCTGCTTCAATCTCTATAAGTTACTTTTGTCTTAAATATATTCAAGATAACTCTGCAAAAAAATTCCCTGATCTGTTAGAAATTATGCAAATTATTTTGTTAATACTTCTCCATTTTGATATTTTCTTCAAAAATTCATAGAAAGATATGTAATTCCATATTTGAAACTTACATATTTTAATTTTACTAGTTCTGTAATTATAGGATATGATTCCAACAATTGTGAAACACATTGGAAATATGTTGGATGAATGAAGTAAACTATGCAATTGGTAGGTGTAAAGCCAAATTCCTTAACCCTTGCCAGCATCCTTCTTGCCTGTTCTAAAACATGTGCTTTGGAACAGGGCATGAAAATCCATCTAAGTATAATGAAAAGGAGATTTTTGTCAGATATTATATTACAGTAAGTTGAATGAATGTAAGTAGAGAAATTTTTGCATACCTGTAGATGGTACAAAATTTCATGGTTAAGTGGAAGCCTCCCATCAGCAACAAGATCAAAATATCC
>VDFB02191709.1:9161-25809 GCA_007258455.2 Sequoia sempervirens
CTCTTCTTAGGCTGCTTCAAGTTATTGAGGGTTTTGGTCCCCAGCCTTGCATGACTCCAAACGAGACTTCTCCTGGTGGCAAGGGGTTGTCCTTCAAGGATACGGTGGTGGGATGCAATCCATCGGTATCAGTGCACATGAATCCATTTTTTGGTGAATCTAGATCTGGAATGGGGGAGTCTTCATATTTATTTGGAGGTTTTAGGCCCTCAAAGGTGAATGGATGTCTTGCCAAGTGTGACAATAGGCTGATTGTTGAGATCCAGCCTGAAGCTATTGTGGACGATATTAACTACCTATAAAAACATGCTCTGATTTGTAAGTTCCTTGGGATACGAGTATCTTTGTCTTTTTTGGAATCCTGGGCTCGGCGTACCTAGTCTCCAGAGGGGGATATGGATGTAATGTTGGCAGCCAATGGCTATTTTCAAGTGGTCTTCTCTTGCATGTCGGACAGGAATAAAGTTTTTGAAGGAGGGCCCTATTTCTACAATCAGGTGGATCTCTTCATTAAGCCTTGGCATGTGGGATTCAATCCTACAGAAGAGCTTCCTTCACGGGTTCCAGTTTGGGTGAGATTACCATGGCTTCCTTTGGAATTCTGGAGGGAGGACATTTTTATCTTAGTTGCAAGCCAACTTGGAAAACCAGTTGGTCCTTCGAGACAGACTATGGAGAAGAAGGTAATTACCTATGCCCGACTATGTGTAGAAATTGATTTGAATAAGACCTTGCCTGATTCTATAGAAATTCGGTTGGGATCAAGCTCATGGATTCAACAACTTGATTATGAAACACTACCGTTCCGTTGCTGCTTGTGTCATGAATATGGTCATTTGCAGAGGATGTGCCCCAAATCTAAGCCTGTAGAAGATTCAAAACTGGGGTCAGCTAGTGCACCTCCTAATCAAGATAAAGGGAAGGCCCCCATGAGGGAGGACAAGGAGGGTTTCATTCCTGTAAGAGCTCATAACAAGGGTCGAGGCCAAAAGTGGACCTTTAAAGATAGACAAGAAGATGAGGTTTTTAATAGGTTTGATGCTCTAGATGATCTGGAACAGTTTGATGGAACTATTGCTAATATGCCTACTGGACAAGATCTCTTGGAGGCAGGGGAGATAGGTGGGGATGAGAACATCATTCAGACCAATCAGTAGGAGGGAGTGACTAGGATTCAGATGGATAAAGACACTTTTGTGAGGCCGATGGAGGGGTTGGGAGCCAGTGGAGGCATGGAGTTGCAAGAGATTTCTACTCCTCCCCATTCTAAGTCTTGTGTTGGGATTGTTCAGCAGGAGGAGAGCAAAAGCAAGGGATCCCCTTTTGTTTTAGGTATTCATCAAAAGACTATTAAAAAAGATGCTTCAGAGAAGTCTCTTAAGGTGAGGAGGAAGAAAGACCAGGAAAAGGTGAAGTTAGTAGGAGAGACTTTAGTGGAGTCTGGTTCTGTGAAGACCATTGATTCCCATTTTCCTCTATCTTAGAAATGATTGTTCTTTCATGGAATGTAAGGGGGTTGAATAGCATCCCTAGACAAAAGGCTATTCGAGAATTGATTAAGTCTTATGCGCTTGAGGTGGTTTTTATTCAGGAAACTAAGCTATCTATTGAAAGGATGCTTTCCACAGCTGCTAATATTTGGCCTAGAAGTCTCTATCAATGCATTGGTGCTCAAGGATGTTTAGGAGGCTTGGCTCTGTTATGGGATTCCCGCAAGTTCATCCCACGCTGGTGGATATCTAGTAGGTCTTCTATCTCCGTTGTGGCCACTTGTTGTGAAACCGGTGAGACGCTTCTCTTCACTAATGTTTATGCTCCAACTGATTTCATGGGAAAAGCTTTACTTTGGTCACATATAGGATATGTTCGTTCCTTTGCCCCTTTGTTCCCCTAGATTATAGCAAGAGGTTTTAATGCAGTTTTAAGTTTGGAAGAGAAGCGTGGAGGTAATCCTAGGCTTGATCCTTCTGCGAGCCTTTTGAGAAGTAATATTGAAAGCTTGAAGGTTGTGGATATTACACCTTCCAATGGTTTGTTCACTTGGAATAATAGAAGATGTGGGGCAAGGGTGATAGCAAAAAGGTTAGACAGGTTTCTTGTGTCCTGCTATTGGATGGCGGATTGTTGGAATACCAGATCAGAGATTTTGGACTGGAGAGGTTCAGATCACTGGCCAATTCTTTTGTCTACCTCTAAGTTTCGAATGACAAAGAATCCCTCTTTTAAGTTTCAACTTATGTGGTTGAGGGATGCCTCTCTTTAGGATCATATACTTGCTTGGTGGGGGGAAGGGAAGCCTGCTTATGGCACTGCTATGTTTTCCTTTGTTAAGCAATTATAGTTTGTTAAGTTTAAGCTGAAAAGGTGGAACAAGATGTTTTTTGGCAACCTCTTCGTAGCTAAGAGAGATGCCCAGCTAAGGGTGGACACTATTACTCGTCAAATCAGAGAGCAGGGTCTATCTGATGGGCTATTTAGAGAAGAAGCTATGGCGCTGAGAGAATTGGAAGAATGGGAGCTATGTGAGGAGATCTATTGGAAACAAAAAGCTCAGATCGATTGGCTTCAGGAAGGGGACAGAAACACTAAGTTCTTTCACAACACTGTAAAAGATAGAAGGCATGGGAGTGCTCTCAATTCTCTCATGACAACAGAAGGGACTTTGGTTTCCTCTCATCAGGAGATTGCCCTGGAGGCCACTCAATTTTTTGGTAGTCTATTTTCAGAGGACTCTGATCCTGCTAGGGTTGAGGAGGATTTGGTGTTGGAGTGCATCCCCCCCATTGTCACTCCTGAAATGAATGAGGCTCTCATTAAACCTGTCTCCCTATCTGAGATAGAAGCAGTGGTGTTTGGAATGAAAAAGGGTAAAGCCCCTAGACCCGATGGGTTTCCTATAGAGTTCTTTCAATATTTTTGGGATATTGTCAAGATGGATCTCTTTGAAGTGGTGCAAGAATCGTTTAACAATAAGCAAATGCTTAAGGCTTTGAATGCTACCTTCCTTGCCCTCATCCCAAAAAAGGAAGGTGCTAACTCTCTTAACTCCTTTAGACCTATTGCTTTGTGCAATGTCACGTACAAAATAATCACTAAAGTGATAGCTGAACGACTAAAGCCATGGCTCAGCAATCTAATCTCGGAGGAGCAAGGGGGATTTGTTATAGGAAAGCAAATTTTGGATGGGGTTATTATAGCTGTAGAAGTTGTGCACTCTATGGCGGCCTCAAAGGACAAAGCCATGTTCATAAAGCTTGACATGGCCAAGGCGTATGATAGGGTCAAATGGAGCTTTTTGCAAAAAGTTCTCCAAGCCTTTGGTTTTGGGAGGGAGTGGATTAGTTGGGTTATGATCTGCATTACTTCACCCTCTTTTGCTATCCTGATCAATGGGGAACCTACTGATCTTTTTGGGGCGGCCAGAGGCCTTAGGAAATGGGATCCTCTCTCCCCCTACCTTTTCATTTTGATGGCAGAGGGCTTGGGAAGGTTTCTCAAGTCTCAAGTTAGGCAGGGTCTAATTCAGAGTTGGAAGTGGGGGCATGGCATTCCTCCTTCTTCCCACCTCCAATTTGTGGATGATACGGCTTTGATGGGTGCAACTAGAATTCAGGAGGCAATTAATTTTCGAAGAGCTTTGGATATTTATGTGAAAGCCTCAGGACAAAAGATTAATGAAGAAAAGTCCCATATCTTTTTCTTCAATACCCCTACTCCTATTCAAGCTAGGATTGCTCGGATCTTGAGGTTTCAAATTGGAACTCTTCCTTTTGTGTATCTTAGAATCCCTCTTTCAGATGAAAGACTATCAAGAGGTGTGTGGCAGGAAATTTTGGATAAATTTCGGAGCAAGGTGAGTCATTGAACCCACCGGTGGCTTTCAATTGCTAGTAGAGTGACTCTTTTGAAGTCCGTTGTCCAAGCTCTCCCTATCTATAGGTGTCTTGTGTAGACTGCCCCAGCTGGTTTCGTCAAGGACTTTGATTCCCTTTCCAGATAGTTTTTATGGACAGGTAATTTTCTTTCCTCCAAGTGGAGTTTGGTCAAATGGGATTGTGTTTGTAGATCAAAGCAGGATGGGGGCCTTGGTTTGTGGAAAACAAGCTTGATCAGTAGGGCTCTTGCTGCTAAGCTCTTTTGGAGATGGTGCACAAGCCATGATCAAGGATGGGCTAAGATCCTTAATGTTAAGTATCTTGGTGGGGTGAACGGGAAAGATGTACCAAGATACAACTTGACAGGAAGGGGATCCATGGTTTGGGATACTTTGAAGAAAGGAGCGTAGCTTGTCAAGAAGGGTCTTTTTTGGATTTGTAATTGGGTTCTTATGCCTTGTTCTGGGAGGATTCTTGGGATGGATTCCCTCCTATCTTATCTCAATACCCCCACTTGCAACCTCTTTGTGATATTTTTCTTGCAGCTGGCTGGAGTAAAGTTGAGGATTTTAAGATGAATTTAAGGGTGGGTCGTGGCGAGGGAGCTAGATGGAAAGAACCTTTTGAATGGCCTCCAAGGGGTACTGAGGGCGAGAGGGAGACTCTTGCTAGGATTCTTGTAGGTAGAGCATGTAACTCTTTGAGTGAAGTTGATACCCTTGCTTGGGGACCTAATCCAAAGGGAAAGTTTTCAGTGGCATCTGGTTATCAAGAGGTGGAAAGATTAGCTTTTGATAGGATTGACAATTCTTGGTGGAAGCAGGTTTGGAATAAGTCTTCTTGGCCTAAATGTAATTTTTTCTTGTGGTTTGTGGTGCATTATAAATGCCTTACTTGGGAGAATCTTCAGAAGAGGGGCTTTCATGGGCCTTCTATCTGTATTTTATGTAATAAAAATGAAGAAAATAGCTCACATCTCTTTTTCCACTACTCTTTCACCAGAGTTATCTGGCACTGGTGGTGGGAAGCTTGGGAGCATGCTTGTATTCATGCCAATTCTCTGGTTGAGTTCTGGAATAGTCTTGGTAGACCCCCTTCTAAGACCTCCTTTCTTGAGGTGGCTTGGGACATTGGTCCAAGATTTATTATTTGGCAGGTGTGGCTGGAAAGGAACCGCGGGATATTTCAGGATAAGTGGAAGATGGTGCAACAGGTGTGGCTGCAAGTGATAAATATGCTTCAGGAAACCCTGGCTGCAAAGTGTGATCTCTCTGAGGATGTTGATCCTGGAGATGTGCGAGTGGTTCACAACTTGAATATTTCTTGTGCTGGTTGTAGTGATGCCCTTTGTAAGAAGCAACAGGTTAGAAGCAAGCAAGCTAAAAGAAAGGTTTTTAGGGAAGGAAAGTGGTCCCTCCCTCCTCTAGGGACCCTTAAGATCAATACTGATGGGTCTTCTAGGGGAAACCCTGGGCATGCTGGGGTTGGAGGGATTGGCAGGGATTACTCTGGTGAGGTTATTTTCTTCTCCTATTATAAGGGGTTACAGACCAATAATTACATGGAGGCGCTTGTTGTCCTCTTGGCTCTTGAAAGAGGATGTGCTCTGGGATGGAGTAAGATTATCTGTGAGTCTGATTCCCAGGTGGTGGTGGATATGTTGAATCTACAATGGATGGAGAATATGGATTGGCATCTAGCTGTGGTAGGTAGGAAAATTCTTAAGCTGAGTGCTTCTTTGGATGCAATCTCTTTTTGCTATGTTCCTCACAAGTGGAATAGGACTGCGGATTGCTTGGCTAAGTGGGCTTTAGATCATGGGGAAGGATGGATGGCAGGAGATTGGGATCATTTTCCTCTGGACTATGTTCAAGATCTTGAGAGGCTAGTCAAGGAAGATATGGATGATTAGTTGTGCCCCTTCAGGGTCTCCCTTTTTTTAGTGTTGTTTTCTCTTCTAGGCTTGTGGCCCTTGCTTTTGTACTTTACTAGTTGAATTAATAAATTTTTACCCCTTTTATTAAAAAATAAAAATAAAAAATTTTACAACTTGTATAAACATGCAAGAGTGTGATTACTAAGCTCTACTTGAATAATCCAGTTGAATCTCTCTGATTACTATAATTAACTAAAAGGATTTAGTCTTTACTTGAAAGAACCAATCAATCGATCACACAAGTACAACAAATGTGCACTAATAAATTGAATACAAACTTGTCATATCAATTTAAGCAATCAGAAAGAATCCTTGGAGAAAACTTAGCAATTCTTTTATTAAATCCAATAGATAACTGATACCAGACATGCGCAACAACATCAATTAACATTCAAAAATACTCCATTTTAGAACATGCATCATAGCCTCTGATTTGATAAATTTACTGTTCTGTATCCATACAATTTGCCTATTGTATTGAATAACTGATAACTGGTAAATTTGTCCCTTTTACAATTGCCAAAATGCCTATTTATACACAAGAATTTGAAGAAAATATACGATTGAAATCACATGTTGACCTAGCACAGAATTCTGGCTCCAATCATGTAGGAAAGCAATGGTCACCCAAGTAGATACATGTCGGCCCTAATGTTTAAAATTTTGTTATCACCTGTGAACAATCGGCGAGACACAACGGAAGGTATGCCGAAGGCAAAATAACGCCAATTGTTAATCATCCCGCACGCTTGTATTTTGTGTTTCCCAAGACTGTCAACCATCAGGGACATGTCACAGAGACTACCAAATGTTATGCCGATATGCATTTTCTTAATGTGTTTACCAGTCACTGAGATATGAGCACATCTCACACTGACGCATTCCCTTTGTTTTACTTCACGGTCGCCATAGCCCTCTAACATCGGGAAGACCTCTCGCAGACTATTTTAAGTTTCACCGAGAGCCTCCCATGAAACACTTTGGTCACTGTGACTTAAAAAATTCTCGCCAATGAGTCCATACTTCTCATACATGTCACTGTAGCTTCCACTTGTCAGGGAGACCTCACATAGACTTCACTTTCTTATACCGCAAGGCCCCATTTGTTTTCTCGGTCGCCAAGACAAGGCAATTGTTACGCCGACAAGGATCCTCATATTTTCCATCGACGAGACCAAAGGTCACTCGCCGAGACCTTACAGTGATTTCCCTAAACAATATCGATATGCCCATAATCTTCTGCCACCGATCGGTGAGACCAGAGTGAACTCACACCGAAAGAAATCAATTCTTTTAACATTGTCATCAAGACCCGACATTTTCGCTATGACCATATCCCGAAAGGTTTACCTCTCATCGAAAGTCACTTGGAAGAAAGCTTTGCAATGTCGGTGAGAAAAATAAAAATTCTCCCAAACCTTTTGCCACAGATCATAACATACGCCGAAGGGACCACAAAGTGCACCAGTCACTGAGACATCTTGATTTCGGTAAGACATTAGCCCAACCACCAAGACATATATCGATAGAAGCCACCACAGTCATCGAAACAACACAAACGTCTTGCTGATAGGCAATAGACATTTGCAAAGAGAAAAATGGATCAGGGAGACCCCACACCTATCATGCTGACACACGTAAAACAAAAATTATTTAGTAGAAAAAACAAAGTGGGTTGGGGAGACAAATGGAGACCTATGCCGATAGAGACCAAAAGGCGAAAAATGCATAGATAGATGATCTAGGGGACAAACATGAGCCAAATTGTGAGCAAATAATAATGAAATTAAGGAAATATGTATAAGGAAAGACTCATATGGAGACTTAGGGGGCATGAAAATATGCGAAAAACATCATATTTTGATAGTTCCAACAGTGGATCTGTCTGGGGATGAATGATAATAAGATCATTGCAAGGATCAAGAATCTTGGGTGAGCAGACCAGACATAAAATGAGGAACCAGTGAGCATTAGTGGACTGAAAGGAAATGGAAATGAATGCAAAGTGGAAGTGACAGGAAAATGATAGTGAAATGGAGATGGATGAAAACCTAAAACTACTATGCATGGAAACTAATTTTTAAGAGGATACACAAGAGTTGTCCATGCACTGGCAACCCTTAATCCTCTGTGTTGCTCAAGAGAAGAAAAGCTTCAAGAATTTCCCATGAATAGGAAATTCCTGATCTTCACCAGCCATATTCTATAGATAGTATGAGTCCTCACTTTTCTTTCTAACAACAACAAAAGGTCCCAGCCAAAGAGCTTCAAATTTACCATGCTTACCTTTCTCCTGACACCTTGCATTCCACATCAACACCAAATCATTTTCTTCAAATTTTCTATTCTTTTCCTTCTTTTCAAAAAGATATTTCATCTGTGCCTATAACCTCATGTTTTGAATTTGGGCCTCTCTCCTTAGTTCATCAAGTTCAACAAGTTGCTCCATTCTGTCTTCCATGGGTTCAAGAACTTCCAAATCTTCCTGTAAGACAAAATTGTAGACTGGTAACAAATTCTGCAGAGGCATCCTAGCCTATGCTCCATACACTAATTCAAATGGAGACTTTCCAATTGCCTTTTTCACAGTGATCCTATTAGCCTACACAGCCAATTTTAACTTTGAATCCCAAGCCTTCATGTTTTGTCCCAGTATCCTCTTTATAATCTTCAAGAGACTCTTATTGCTGGACTCTGCTTGACCATTGGCTTGTGGATGATAAGGAGCTACATAAGAAATAGTAATTCCATACTCATCACAAAAGCTTTTGAATTCATCTAACCTGAAGCACATCCCATTGTTTGTAATTATCCTCAATGGTGTACCAAATATGGTGATAATGTTGTCCATCAAGAAATTTGTTACATCTTTACTTGTAGCCTACTTGGTTGGGA
This sequence comes from Sequoia sempervirens, assembly GCA_007258455.2. Lineage (NCBI taxonomy): Eukaryota > Viridiplantae > Streptophyta > Pinopsida > Cupressales > Cupressaceae > Sequoia > Sequoia sempervirens. The sequence goes on from VDFB02191709.1 coordinate 17,868, forward strand.
TTGCTTCCACACATTTTGTAAAATAATCAGTGGCAACTAATATCCATCTATGTCCTCCACTTGACTTCTCTTGTATCTCTCTAATGAAATCAATTCCCCATTGATGAAAAGGGGCATCAACCTACAAAGGTTGAAGTGGCAAAGCACCTTGATACTTCAATCTTCCAGAAAACCTTTGGCAAGATTCACATTTTCTCACATGTGTAAAAGAATCATTAAAAAACTTTGGCCAAAAATACCCAGCCCTAAGAATTTTGTGTGCAATTGTCTTTGCTGAATAATGACCTCCACAAACTCCTTCATGCATTTCCTTCAAAACATTCTTGGCCTATGACTCATCCAAACATAACACCAATATGCCATCCCTGTTTTTCCAAAATAGATCGCCATCCATAAGAACATATTTGGATGCCTGCAACTTCAAAGTTCTCCTTTGGCTATCACTCAATCCATCTAGACACTTCATGTATTTAAGATAATGCACAACATCAATATACCAAGGAGTATGCTCAATGCTTGCAATTGCAGTTCCTTCTTCTACATTACATACTTGACTTGCTTCAATATTTGATTCTGCCATCAGCTTAGCCAAGCCTTGACCTCTTACTAGCTTAGTGATCTGTTCCTCCATGTCAAACTCTTCAATCTTGTTGATCCATCTGCATCTTTTCTCTGTAACTTCAGACTGTGTCAGATTATCCTTAACAGCAGCATGAGAGACATAAGCAATCACCTTTGCTCCAACAAGATATGGTTTGAATGTTTTCTTGGCCTTTACTAATGCAAATGCCTATTTTTCCATTATGTCATATTTCAATTTAGACCCTTGTAATGATTTACTAAAGAAAGACATGGGCTATTCATAACCACCTTCATTCTTCTGTAGCATAACAGTAGAAATAGTATGCATTGAGGCAAATGAAAAAATCTGAAAAGGCTTTGTAAAATTTGGAGACTTAAGAATGAGAGCCTCTTTGATAGCCCTTTTGATAGACATAAAAGCATCCAAAGCTTCAGCGGTCCAATCCACTTTTTGTCCTTTCTTCAACATTTTAGATATAGGCTTAATGATCTCAACAAAATTAAAAATGAATCTTCTGACAAAATTAATTTGTCCAAAGAAAGATTGTATTGCTTTGACAGTTTTGGGAATAAGAACTTTATCAATAGCTTCCACCCTCTCAGGATCTATTCTAATTCCCTCTTTTGAAACAATATGCCCCAAGAGCTTACCCTTTGTGACTGCAAAATGACACTTCCTTGGATTCAAACTAATACCATATTCAAGAGCTTTAATAAATGCCTTTTCAAGATGTTTCACATGATCTTCAACCTTCTTCGAATAAGCAGTTAAGTCATCTTGGTACACCACCATGATAACATTAATCAAATCAACAAATGCTACGTACATGGCTCTTTGGAAATTTGCTCCAGCATTGGTGAGACCAAATGGCATTCTTATGTATACATATGTTCCCCAAGGAGTTGTAAATGTTGTTTTGTATTGCTCAGATTCCTTGACTTTGACCTGATTGTATCCAGAGAACCCATCCATCATGGACAGCAGCTCACACCCTGTGTCCTTATATAATATAGCCTCCATATTAGGTAGAGGATAATTATCTTTGAGAGAAGCCATATTTAAATTCCTGAAGTCCACAAATAACCTGATATCACCATTCTTCTTTCTCACAGGAACCAAATTTGAAACCCACATTGAATGTCTAATTGGTTTGATAATTCCTCTCTCCCTGAGCTTTATCAATTCCTCTTGCATTTTAGGTTCCAACGTTGGATTTATGGGTCATTGCTTTTGTCTAAAAGGCTTGGCGTCTGGCTTCAGTGGTATTTCATGTTGAAACAAATTTTCCCTGTACACTTTCAGATCCTCATAAGACCAAGCAAAAAAATGCTTGTATTTTTTCAGCAACTCTATCAGCATTCTTCTAATTGTGGGGCTGATCCTTTTTCCAATGTATACCTTTCTTGGTGCTATCTCAGTCCCCAAGTTGACTTCTTCAATATCTTCTCTTCTGACTGGTGTTTGTTTCATTAGAGATCTTTCATTTCCATCATACAGCCTCTCCAATGCCACTAATGCTTTGGGAAGCTTTTTTTTTTTGAGCTGCAATATTTCCTTGCCAAACACAATTTGCTTCCCATCCACTTCTTCAACAAAAGCATTGAAATCAATTTCTTGAGTCTCATACTGATCTATACAATTGAGGAATTTCAAAAGGTCAGTATCATCATTGAAAACTTGCCAGTTATAAATGTCATCAGGAACAACAAGCCTCGTCTTGAATTCAATCTATGATACCCCAGCCAATGTGATATCATCTCTTTTCAGCGTCACATTTGCTAAAAAATCAGCCATTATATTCTTTGACCTATCAATCCACTCAATTGAGAAGGCATCAAAGAATTCAATTGTGTTCCATACAACATTCCTATAGTGTTTTAATAATTTGTGTTTTGCTGCATATTTTGATTTGAATTGTGAAACAACCAATTCAGAATTTCCCAAAACAGCCAGCAACTTAATCTTGTGTTTCACAGCTATGTTCAAGCCTGTCAATAAAGCTCCATACTCTGCCACATTGTTTGTACATTCAAAGGCTAACAGAAAAGAATATTTAAAAGTAGTACCTTTAGGGGAAACAAAAAAAATCATAGTGCCATTACCTTCTTGGCTACATGCTCCATCGAAATACATCTTCCAGACACCATTGCAATTCTGTGCAACATGTTTTTCAATTGGATCACTATTAGTTAATTCTGGCTGAGCTGGTTCAATCTTAAAAATTCCAAGATCAACATCACAGAAATAATTGATTTGATCTTGAGGCACATAATCAACAAGCTGGTTCATTCTTGGCTCTTTATACAACTTGACTTCCTGACAATTCACTAGTATTGTAGCATAAGATAGATCAAATTGAATATTTCCACCAACAGCTGTTGTCCACTATCTTGACAAAAGCATCCCGAATTGAAGAGGAGTATCAATGAGTGTTATATCTATATTGTAATCCACCTGTGGATAAGTAGCCAATTTGATTTCAAAACCTCTCATAATGCCTACCACAGGTACAGGTCTGTTATCCATTACATAGCACTTCCCTTCATATGTATCAACACACAAGCCCAGCTGCTTCATAACATCTACTGGCATAATATTTATAGTAGCACCAGAATCTATCATGCAGTTCCTCAACATTTTATTATTTATAAGCATTGTGGTGAAGAATGGATCCACTTGTGGGGAGGTTGTTAGAACATCACCCAAACAGACTTCTGACTTAACTTTTCCTACCTATTGACTTCTTCAGAATTCACATATTTTTCATTCCCATTTGTAATCAATTAAATAACATTATCTCTATATTCCTTAATTTTCATCAATTCAAGTAATGGAACAAACATTTTTACTTGGGATAATGCCTGAGTGAAGTCAAAAGAGGAGCTTTCTATCTTAATAGTCTTCTTCAACTCTAGCACATCTCCTTTGTTTTATTCTTTTTCTTTTTTATTAAGCTGGCCAAGCGTCTGTACATCTTTATTTAATTCCTTCACTTCCTCCTTTTGGACTGGCTTCTGTTCAATTTTATCATGCTGCTTGTTTTCTAACTTCTTCACAGTTCCATGAGTTACTTTCTGGTCTTTCATAAAAAATTCCCCTAGGAACGCCTTCCTTTTCATTTACAATTTTGTTTCTCAACCAGTATTTACTTCTTGCACCCTCAACTATAGCAGCAGTTATTTTCTCTTTTTCATTTTCAGTGAGTCTCCTCATACTGCAATGAATAGGTGTCTCAACATAGTGTGGCTTAGTATAATCTTCTTCGTAATCTTCTTCAGAGTCACAAAAAATCTGTTGTTTAGCCATATGTACATTATATTTCTGATTTGAAACATCATATTCATAACCTTCATCCTCTGAAGATGAGTACCCTTCTTCAGCATGGTAAAAGGTATTTGAAATCAAATAAATCTTGTGATCTTCTCCATTATCCTCCATTAACATTCCCTCTTCTTGCATCTTTTGGGCTACCACACAATAATATGGAGAATGTGGCTGATTACAAGCTTCATAGAAGTAATTATTATTCACCATGTAAGCCCCCCTTTTGCTCAATGGATCAGGAGTCTCCTTGCCTCTAGGCCTAACATTTACAGGTTTCCCATCTTTCTAGTCTATATTGTAAGGCATATCATGCAACCTTGGCTTTTGATTTCTATTCTCATTTCTGTATGTATTCTCTTGTTTGTACTAATAATTATTGTTTTGTTGAGGAGGCCTCGGGTTGTCTCTCTTATTAGTTATACCAGCATCTTTCATGTTATTTTCAATTGTCAATGCAATTTTCTATGCTTCAGCCAAGTCTCTTGGGGATCTACTTCTCAGTTCATACCCTATCTTGGGATCAAATGCATTTAAATAAACAATAAATGCAACAGAATCTGGCAACCTTGATCCAGGAGGTACTTTAGTATGCAACTTGTTGAATTTTCAGTTGAAATCATAAATTGAATCATTCTGATTTTTTTGAATTCTCACTAATTAATGAAGAGTTGCATCTAGAGCATTTTGATTTCCATATTGCTCTAAGAATTTTTCTTGAAATGCTTGGAGAGAATTAATTGAGAATGCTCGCAAGCTGTTGAACCAATCCCTGACATCTTCAAGAAGTGACATCATGAATAATTTCATGTGTAAATCTTCATGAGGCATATCTATGTCTTGGATGAAAACATTAAAACTCCTTAGATGTTCTTCAGTTGTGATTGCATTACTCCCTATAAATTTGGGCACCATATTTCTCCAACTACGATCCATAGGGTAAGGATATAATTGAAAGCCAACTAAATCAAACTGCTTGATCATGGTTGTATACTGGTGAGGAGGAGGAATAGGTGGATGCTGATAGTGATGCATGTGATTATTGTACTGTGCATTATGTTGTGGGATATAATGCTGACTAGGAGGTGGATACATACCTATATGCTATGTAGGAATGTAAGGTTTGGCTGCTTGTAATGATTCCCTGCCTAATTGTGAGGAGCATTTTGCTAATTGGAGGACCCTGCGCCATGATCACCCTGCTTGTGAGGTGGAACATACTTTGAGCCACCAGCCGTCTGATCAGTAACTTGGGATTTCTGTAATTTAGCCTCCAACTCTTTTATCTTCCTTTCTTATAGTTCCAATTGTGCCTTCACCTCATCAGAAAGCTCATGATTAATAGAGTCATTTTGGTTACCTTCCATCTGTTGATCATATTCATTCTGAATTCTGATTCGTTCAGCCTCACATGCAGCTTCAAACTCAGCTCTTTTCTACGGATCAAGAGAAAAGAAAGGATTTCTTTGATCTTTTGGAGTACAAAGTTCAGCACTTGAATTATCTCTCCATGTATCATATGTTTCACAATGTGCTCTTGATGTTTTGTCATTGCTAGTCATGCACATGTCCTCATTTATCCCTTTTCCCTTATCAACCTTGTCAATTTTGTGTATCCACTTACTACTGCTAGTGGGAGCCCCAGAATGACCTCCCCTATACTGAGATCTTCTTCCATTCATGATGAACAACTGCAAAAAATTTGGTCAGATTCGCCACTCACTTTTGTCAAAATTGAGAAACTATTTAATGCTTCTTATTCCCAGCGGAGTCTGTGCAAGATTTCTGACTCTATGTTTAAGGCCTTGATTCTGATTGCTCACTAGTAGAGTCACGAATTTGTTAGTTCTCAAAAATGCAGGTTGAATGCCTTAAGAGGCTTCCAATCTCTTGATACATTTTAGGGTGACAGACAAGGTCAAGAGGACTCAACCTTCTACTCTTTAAGTGCTACAAACTTGGGCGGGTGTACCTTTCTGAATGGTGCAGACTTAACTTGTGATTATCTTCTTAAAAGCAATTTGTTCACTGTGGTAATGAGAGGTGAACAAATAAAATCCAACTTGAAAATAGTAACAATATTCTGATCTGAATCCTAAAATGAATGCTTGACTAATAGATGTGAAGAAAACTGAATAAGTTCAAATAATGAAGTGCAGAGACTAGTGCTTTATTGGGTATGCGGAGTCAAATGAGATCAAGATGAGCAACACTTCTCTGATAAAATTCAAATTATCTGGAATTTATTATGTTTACAACTTGTATAAACATGCAAGAATGTGATTACTAAGCTCTACTTGAATAATCAAGTCGAATCTCTCTGATTACTGTGATTAACTAAAAGGATTTAGTCTTTACTTGAAAGAACCAATCAATCAATCACACAAGTGCAGCAAATGTGCACTAATAAATTGAATACAAACTTGTCATATCAATTTAAACAATCAGAAAGAATCCATCTTGGAGACAACTTAGTAATTCTTTTATTAAATTCAACAGATAACTGATACCAGACATGCACAGCAACATCAATTGACATTCATAAATACCTCCATTTTAGAACATGCATCATAGCCTCTAATTTGATAAATTTATTGTTCTATATCCATACAATTTTCCTACTGTATTGAATAACTGATAACTGGTAAATTCATCCCTTTTACAATTACCAAAATGCCTATTTATATACAAGCATTTGAAGAAAATATACGATTGAAATCACATGTTGGCCTAGCATAGAATTCGAGCTCCAATTGAGTTGGCAAGCAGCGGTCACCCAAGCATATACATGTCAACCCTGATGTTTAAAATTATGTTATCACCTACGAACAATCGGCGAGACACAACAGAAGGTATGCCAAAGGCAAAATAATGTCAATTGTTAATCATCCTACGCACTTGTATTTTGCATTTGCCAAGACTGTTGACCGTCAGGGAGATGTCACAGAGACTGCCAAATGTTATGTTGATATGCATTTTATTAATGTGTTTACCAGTTGCTGAGACATGAGCACATCTCACACCGACACATTCCCTTCATTTTATTTCACGGTCATCGTAGCTCTCTGACATCGGGAAGACCTCTCATAGACTATTTTAAGTTTCACCGAGAGCCTCCCACAAAACACTTTGGTCACTGTGACTTAAAGAATTTCTTGCCGATGAGCCCATACTTCTCATACATGTCACTGTAGCTTCCACTTGTCGGGGAGACCTCACATAGACTTCACTTTGTTATACCGCAAGGCCCCATTTGTTTTCTCGGTAACCAAGACAAGGCAATTGTTACGCCAACAAGGATCCTCCTATTTTCCATCGGCGAGACAGAAGGTAACTCGCCAAGACCTTACGACAATCACCCTAACCAATACCAACATGCCCATAATCTTCCACCACTGATCGGTGAGACTAGAGTGAACTCACACCAAAAGAAATCAATTCATTTAACACTATCAGCAAGACCCAACATTTTCGCTATGACCATATCCCAAAAGGTTTAGCTGTCACCAAAGTCACTTCGAAGAAAGCTTTGCAATGTCGGTGAGACAAATAAAACTTCACCCAGACCTCCTGTCGTAGATCATAACATACACCAAAGGGACCACAAAGTGCACCAGTCATTGAGACATCTTGATTTCAGTAAGACTTTAGCCTGACCACCAAGACATATACCGATAGAAGCCACCACGGTCGCTGAAACAACACAAATGTCTTGTCGATAGGCAACAAATGTTTGCTAAGAGAAAAATAGATCAGGGAGACCCCACAACTGTCACGCTGACACACCTGAAACAGAAATTATTTAGTAGAAAAAACAAAGTGGGTCAGGGAGACAAATGGAGACCTATGCCGATAGAGACCAAAAGGTGGAAAACACATAGATAGATGATCTACGGGACAAACATGAGCCAAAATGTGAGCAAATAATAATGAAATGAAGGAAATATGCATAAGGAAAGACTCATATGGAGACTTAGGGGGCATGAAAATATCCAAAAAACATCATATTTTGATAGTTCCAATAGGAGGGAGAGAGAT
>VDFB02191711.1:0-43738 GCA_007258455.2 Sequoia sempervirens
TAAATCTTTCTTTCCGGATTGCTTTGGAATTCCTTCAAGTGCCAATTCAATGTTGAGCGCGTGGAGGAGAGGCAAGCATACAAAGGTGATGTAGCAAAGATTTCTTTTCGTTCAGCCCTCCTTGAATAATTGGTTCTTTCTTTGTTCAGACCTCCTTTGCCTTGTGTAGTCATCCACCTGCAGTAAAACAAAACAAATTTATTTTAGATAACTTTTCAAGATAAGCTTTGAAATATTTTTACAAATTTCATTTTCAAGCTTTAAATCTCTTTCCGTCCAATTTATTTGGCCATATTTTCTCGCCTTTTCCCAAAATTTATCTCGCCATGTCCAGTTTTATTTAGCCACAAATATTTTTTCGTCCAACATTCCTCTAACCATGTCCGTCCAATTTTATTTTGTCCGAAAATTGCCTCTTGTCCAAAATTATTTTGCCACGTCCAAAATTATCTGGCCATTATCCTCTTTTGTTGGCCATATTTTCTTGCCGTCCGATTTTATTTGGCCATGAACTTCTCTTGATTTTCGACAATTTTCTTGCCATGTCCAATTTTATTCTAGACACGTCCAACATTTCTTGGCCATAAATTGCCTCTTGTCTAAAATTCTTTCGCCATGTTCGGCATTTTCCTAGCCATTTGCTTGATCTTTCACAAATTTTCCTAGCCAAATCCAATTTTATTTTGAAGATTTTCTTGATCTTTCCAACATTTTCCTAGCCATGGCAAAAATTTCTTTGGTCACTTGGGCGAATATTCAAAGGGCCATGCATATTTTAGCTTTCCAAAGGTTTGGACTTAGGCGAATTTTAATTTTTATACTCTCCAACACATGGCGGACTTTGCCATTTTCTTTGCCTTGGCTATGCCTTAGCCATTTTTCTTTCTTTTTCATAGGCAGACTTTGATCTTTGTTAAGCCATTTCTCCTTTTGCTTTAGGCATTTTCCTCTTCCCTAAGGCGGACTTCAGCTTGTCTTTGGCCACTTTAACTTTGCTTTGTCCATGCCTTAGTCAAATTTATCTCATTTTTGCCTTGGGCGGACTTCACACATTTTCTAGCCACTTCCATTTTGACTTGGGCGGACTTTGGGCCTATGCTTGCCAATGACTTTTTGTATAGGGCGGACTTCATGATATTTCTAGCCATTGCCTTGGTTGGAGGGCGGACTTCCTCACATTTCTAGCCATTTAACACTTACCTCAAGGCGGACTTGGCTGTTTTCCATGCCACTTACAAGGGCGGACTTCATAGTTTTTATTGCCACTTGACCTTTTGACTAGGGCGGACTTTATCAAATCCTTGGCCATTGTCCAAAACTTAAGGCGGACTTCCCTGTTTTTATTGCCATTAGACCTCTCTTGCTGGGCGGATTTTGACCTCATGCTTGCCTTTAGACCTTTGTCATGGGCGGACTTCAACCTTTTGCTCACCATTGGACAGATTTTTATGCCATTTCCAAGGGCGGACTTGCTTGATTTTGTTGCCATTGCTCAGATTTCAAAGCGGACTTCAGCTAGTGGTTGACCATGGCTGGGGCGGACTTGACAGATTTCATTGCCATTGCCCAGATTTTTATGCCATTGACATCTTTGACAGAGGCGGACTTGACAGGTTTCATTGCCATTGCCCAGATTTTCAGACCATTGATCAAATTTTTTTATGCCATTGACATTTTGGCTGAAGGTTCTTACTATTCATTCTGTACTTAGGCGAATTTATTAGTTTTCTCCATGACTGTGCTCAGATTTTCCATGAACTGCTCAGATTTCTTCACAATTTTCCAGATTTTCTTGATGAACTTCATGAATTTTACCAATTTATTGACGAATTCATCATCTCATTCACCATTTTCGATGCTCTTTACCAGATTTCTCTGTGATTTTCCAGAATTTCTCACCATTTTTGAACAGATTTTCCAGATTTTTGAACCTTTTTTGTGATTTTCCAGATTTTTGACCAAAATTTCAAAAAACTTTGAATCGATTTTCTGAGAGTTTCGTTGCTCGTTTCGAACTTCTGAGTGCGTTTTTGAAACTCGTGACCCTTCTAAAAATAGAAACTTTCTAAAAATAGAAATTTTCCAAAAATAGCAACTTTCTAAAAATAGACCCTAAAAAATAGGGATCCCAGAATTGCCCAAAAGTGCCAAAAAAGTAGGTCCTAAAAAATAGGGGGCCCGGGGTGAGAAACCCTAAAAACTTGGAAGTGTCAGAATCGACCGAAACGACAGTCGATCTTCGTCTCCCAGGCCTTCTAAGCACGATGGTGACATTTATACATTGATCCAGGTGAAAACTCACTGACTTGACTCAGGCGACCATTCAAAATTAAGACTCCTCATTTGCAAAAAGACTAGTGATAAGCAATTGCGATGCCAAGGCAAAACCAAAAAGCAAAAAAAAACGAAGGGTCCCCATTTGCAATGGGGCGATGTGTGAAAAGGTCACAACACCCCGCAAGGGGCGCTGCCCCTTGACCCCGCTGGGGGCGTTGCCTCCAGACCCCCGCAAGGGGCACTGCCCCTTGACCCCACTAAGGGCGCTAACCCTCAAACCCATTAGGGGCATTGCCCACAAACTCCCATTGAATTCATTTGATTTTCTAGGTACTCTCCACTAGTTACCTTCAATATTACAAAAACAATTTCATTTGTCAAATTTTATTTAGCAATTAGCATTCAAGATATCTTCGTATTTAGATTTAGTATTTTAAATTTTGCTATGTTATAATTTTACTAATTAGTAATTTGAGTAATTTCCTATAGTTTCATTTGAAATGTAATTCTTATACTGTTATACTGTTATACATCCTTTCAAAACTAGTTTTTCAAGTACTATAAGTATATTTATAACTATATCAGCACCACCACCCCACCACCCCGCCGCTCCCCCCGTCTCCCCGCCGTCCCCAAACTTAGGCCCTTTGTCCCCCCGTCTCCGAAACGCGTTTCCCCGTCCCCCCGTTTCCCCGTCCCCCAGGTCCGTGGAACACTGATTTGCACCAATGTCATCTTGTTTCAGTGAGAGAGATCTTGATAAGGTGCAAAAAGTTCCTAGTTTTATTTGTTTGTAAATATGGTCTATGTAATTTTTGTTATGTTAATAACAACATGGCTTAAGTACAAATGTTATTGTACTTGTCTCAAAGCTTACACTCTTTGTATTTTCATATGCTTAGTTGGTCAAAAGGTGGAAGTGTAAATGGGTATAAATTTGAACAATAAATGACCTTGATGTATATCTTTGAGATATTTTTTAAATACTTGGTGTTGGGTCTTGAAATCGTTGCTCACATTTCTAGAGGAATTGATCTCTTTCTAGAGCTAGGGAAATGTTGTCTAGAGGGTGGATTGATCAACTCATTGACAAAATGTGAGTGATGATAGGTCAATTCTTGAGAATGGATAATGTCTCCTTCACTTTGGGCTCAACTAGACCTAGGAGGGTATTCTTAGATATATCCTAAACAAGATTGATCACATTAGAAGGTATACAAATAGACAAATTGCAGTAGTATCTAATGTATGCCTGGACCCAAATATAATATCTATTAAGCTGATGAAAACATGCAGGACATGATACTCTAAGGATAAAAACTGTTGAAGCTTGTTGGAGATGTTTCCCTAGGAATAATATTGAATCATGATGTACACAATCTAATTTCTTACCCCTAAACTATTAGTTAAAGATGTTTTTCATTTTAAGTGCATGGAGGGTCAAGCACTTCTAGGGTCAGTGCCTATTCAATGTGTCACAAAGTCACAATCAACCAAGAAGAGCAAATCGAAATAACAATAGAGATATGATATCAAGCAGCTGGACATACTAAATAATCCCTCACCAAACTTTGGAAATCCAAATGCAATAAGAGACTATTACAAATAATATTTGCAATGAATTAAAGTGCTGTGACACTTATCAAATTACGTTCATACAAACAAATGTGGCAAGAGGAAACCCTAAGTACTAGAAAAACCTATCAGCATTTGTCTTCGAATTTTTTATAAAATCCACAAATGACCGATGAGACATTCAGATATAGATAGATATCTACTACAAACTAGCAATTTCTTTGTGATTTGCAAAATATGTTGCTCAATAGGTGATTGGATTTGTAGGAGTCAAAACCCTAGACTTTGTTTAGTGTTCATAGTTGTTTTGGAATGGAGAAATGATTGCCATTTTCTTTTCCAAAACGAATTGGCATATATAGCACTTTGTTGGTTGCTCTATTGCTTTGGGAAGTGAGGAAAAATTGCAAGTTGTGAATGTGTCATGCAAGGCAAGATTAAATTCCAAGAAATTCACTGGTGTTGGTTGAAATTTTACTGTCTTTTAGTGGTTGATCATAAAACTAGCATATAGTTGGTTTCTAGTTGTTATTTGAAAGAAACTCTTTATGGTAAGTTGGTAATGAGTTGTTATTTGAAAGCATGTTTTAATGGTAAACTGGAAATGAATGAATTTGTATTGTTTGGCTTAGGAGTAGCTATATTTTTTCAAATTTTCATTTTATATGAAAATCATGTACAAGAAAATGAACCAAATTTTTGGGTGTATGTTTCAGCTTATGAGTTTTTTATTGTACAAGCTATAATTTCTTAAAAAGCATTAAACTAAAAATGAGATTGTGCTTCTTTGAGTTATTGTTTGGTGGTAGAGAATTTCATTCGAAGGCTGTCAAATTTTATTATCATAGTTCACATGCTTGGACTTGACTTGGACTTTGTAGACCCAAATTTTTTGACTTAATAACTCTAAAAAGTAATTAAATTTCTTTAGAAATAAATTTTTGCTGCAAAATCTAGTTACAAAATGTATAAAATGAGTCTATAAAACCATGGGTAAGTGTATTTTATTAGATTTTAATACAAATAGAGTACAAAATCACATCATCATGCGAATACAATATAGCTAATTGATAACTTATGAATTCTTGGTGATTGTTTTTGAAAACCATCATCATAAATTGCATATCTAGGCAAGTTACAAATTACAAGATTTTACAATTTCCTCTTCATTTTAATAAAAATTGTGGGGTAGAGGGTTTAGTCCTTGCACTTAGTTGCAATTCCTTGCTTGGCCTAGAAGGCTGTGCTTGTGGCTCCACACTGTTACTAAATAGCAATGAGTCATAGATGAAATACTCGTCGACTACTCATTGAGCCAAACAAAGGGTGAGTTTTAGTGTTGTCTACTTGCCAAAAAGACTCATTGAATTTCTGGCGAGTACTTTCCAAAAACTTAGCGAGTTTGACAAAAAAAATTGCCACACATTAAAAATGCAAAACACAACAAAAACGAAAAAAAGCGGAAAAAATAGTCAACCTTGTGGGGGTGTTGCCCCCAAAACCCCCATGAGGGGCACTGCGCCTCAACCCTATTGGAGGCATTGCCCCAAACCCCCACAAGGGGCGCTACCCCTTGACTTCGTTGGGGGTGCTGCCCCTAGACCCCTAGTAGTTATTATGATTTCTTTTCATATAAGAAATTTGATTACAATGATGGGATTGAGAGTGGAGACCAAAATTGACAACTTAGACAATTATCTTTATCGCTATCATAATATCATTGATCAATGATGAAGTATCATACTATCAATATCAAAGATTCAAATGCCATTATTATTATAAAATACAACACAACCTTCAGCTTTGCACAAGAAAGGTAGACAAAAATAAGAGGATGTCATTGATTTGGTCAAGGCAGAGCCACAACCATAGCCTTCAATTTCAAGCGAGGAGTTGCAACGGAGTGCAAGAATTAGAACCTCCCCCCGAGTTTTCACTAGAGTAGGGAAAGAGATAGATTTAAAATTTGTAATATGCAATTTATGAATTATGGTGATGATTTTCAAAGGCAACCATCATAAATTAATAATAATTGTTAGCTAACTTTTGTATTAGGATTTTGCATGATGATGCAATTTTGATCTCAATTTGTATACAAATGAATCAAATTTAATATAAAACACTTTTGTACTCATTTATGGACTCATTGGATATATTGTCATTAAATTTTGCAAAGAAACGTGTTTTAAATAAATTTAAGCAATTTTTAAGTTGCTGAGTCGTAAATTTTGGGTCTATCGAGTTTTTCCTTAGTCTGAGTTTGCCAACTATGTCAATGATGACTCTTTTGGCACATCAATGCCATCTGATCTCTTTTGCTTACATTGTGGCCACATCCTCCATAGCTTACATCTTGAAACCAATAATCTCATCCTCTATAAACAAGGAGGGCTCCCCATCCTACGTGGTCGAATCACTATAGGGATCAATCTCATCCAAAGTAATAAGCTGCTTTGATTTGTTCTCCACTTTTCTTATGTGAAGCCAAAGGTTGTATTGCACAAAATTAGGTCATTCAAGTGCTGTTGAGTAAGCTTATTACACTTTTTTGTGTGAATGGCATCAAAAAAATTCCAACTAGCTTGCAACCAAAAGCACTACAAGGTTGAGTAAAAATTTGGAGGGCTAGCTTTTGGAGATTTGGGGTATTTCTACCCCAATCTTCCCACCAAGAACTTGCAAATAAGAAATTCAATAATTTGTAAGCAAGCTATATAATTGTAATTTGTAACTTATAACATATAAGACTTCAAGTTTTTTACTTGACATTTTTGTGGAGCTTCTTTGTATAGATAGTGGCAAAGAAAAGAGCTTGCGTCTAACTTGTTTGTTATGCTACGACTTTGAAATGACGAGGTTTCTCTCCTCAACCTTGGGTGCCATCCTCTTCATGTATTTTTAAAGGCCCTTTATGACCTCCCAATTAGCATTTGTGGAGCTATTGGAGAAGAAAAAATTGGGGTTTAGGTAGTATTTTGTTGCATGAATGGGTTGGTGGAGTTGATTGGTCCACTTCAATCAATGATCTCCCACATGGGGTAAAATCTACTTGCATCCCCTTTGTAATAAATAGTTTCGGATGGCCTCTTTGTGCCTAGCCTTGGCCTCATAAATGTATCACATCGGGTTTTGCCCCCCATCCATCAAGTATAAAACCCCCACCAATGGATTTGATACCTACATGTACACACAAGTTAAAGTCATCAACTTACAAGTTACAATGAAAATAAATACTTTTAAAGTTTAAAATAAATGAATTCAATTTGAATTCAATTTGAAGTTTGAAGTTATGTTGATAATCTCTATAGCTTTCCTGGTAAAGACATCATAAAAAAGTGTCTTTGTAGTCCTCTCTTCATTAGCCTTCTTTAGATATGTTGAGTCTAGTCATGCTTGACTCACAAACATCTACTCCAAGGATTTCAATGAACTAGAAATTCTTTGCAACGTTAGCAAATTAGTTGCAAACCTTGTGACACTTGGTTGCACAAGCTCTTTCCCCTTGGTGTGATCTCTTATCATGTTGAGAACCCAAGGGTGATTATAAATATATTTTGATACATTCTTTGCATCTTCTACAACCCATCTCACCCAATCAATTTTGCCTATGTCCTCCAAAAGAAGGTCAAAGCAATGGAGTGTCAGATGCCTCTTTTGAAGCAATCTTCCAACCCCCACATATGTCGTTGCATTGTTAGTGACAACTTGCACAACATTTTGTATACCCACCTCTAAAACAACCTCCTCCAACACCACACTCAAAGTGTTTGTATTCTTATTTTGTCGGAGGCATCTACTAACTTTAAGATAATCAACTCACCATTTGAAGCCACAAAAAAATTGATGAGGGTTTAGTTCCTTCTTTTTGTCCACCTATCTAAAAGAATAATTTGATCTTCCACAATTGTTTTAGCATCTAAAATAGCATCTTCGAGCAACCTCCCACTAAAGTCTCTTAGAGATGGCTCATTGTACTCTTTCCTTGCAACTGTCAATGCTATCAGCAAATGCTCCCAATATGGACTCTTTGCCATGTTGAAGGGAAGGTTGTTGTAATGCCAAAAATGTGTGCATGATTTATCCATCTCTTTGTGTGCCTTCTTGTTCCATTTTGTACCCTGCAGTGAAGGTTGTGCTCCATGTATGTATCTAGGTACACTTTGTGACTAGGGTTTACTTGAGTTGGATGTGTGGATTGTGACTAGAGCCCACAATGCTTGTTGTATCTACCTCTATTTTTGTTGACAAATAAGGAGCAAAGGTTGTGCTGCATGTATGTATCTAGGTACACTTTGTGACTAGGCTCTACTTGAGTTGGATGAGGTGGATGTGTTGTGCATGTGTGGATTGCGACTAGATCCCACAATGCTTGTTGTTTCTACCTCTATTTTTGTTGACAAATAAGGAGCAATGGTTGCTATTGTGGAGCTTCTTCAGATAGATATTTTTGTAGTATTTTGGAAGGGCAATTCCTATTTGCACTCCCAATGGAATTAGTGGTTTCATCCCTTTATGCTTTTGTACTTTCATTAGGTGCATAATCTGATTCAGTTTCAACTTCTTCAACCTGTTGAGGCTCGACCTCGCCCTTGTCAGTTTCTTCTCATAAATATTTTTGTTGCTATTGTGGAGCTTCTTCAGATAGATATTTTTGTAGTATTTTGGAAGGGCAATTCATATTCTCACTCCCAATGAAATTAGTGGTTTCATCCCTTTATGCTTTTGTACTTTCATTAGGTGCATAATCTGATTCAGTTTCAACTTCTTCAACCTGTTGAGGCTCGACCTCGCCCTTGTCAGTTTCTTCTCATAAATATTTTTGTTGCTATTGTGGAGCTTCTTCAGATAGATATTTTTGTAGTATTTTGGAAGGGCAATTCATATTTGCACTCCCAATGGAATTAGTGGTTTCATCCCTTTATGCTTTTGTACTTTCATTAGGTGCATAATCTGATTCAGTTTCAACTTCTTCAACCTGTTGAGGCTCGACCTCATCCTCACGCATGCTGTGAGAACTCATACTCATAGTGACATTGCAATAACCGATATAAAATTCACAAGTTAATAATTTTAAAATCAAAATTCAATCTATGCATAACACAGTGGATTAAGACACAATGATTTTCTTTTTCTTTTTCTTACTTCAAGTCACACGAAGCATAGCAACAAAGGATGCACAAATATAAATCCTTGTACTTAACCTTTGTCAAACAAGGATTTCACTGTTGTTTTTCTTATTTCAGGTTGCACAGAGTACATAGTCAAAGGATACACAAAAGTTTTAATCTTAACTTGACAAAATAAAAAAACTGAGCATCTTAAAGTTAAAAAATAAAATATTGCAGCTTGCTATTGGATAATAAAAAAATTAAAAATTTGATCGTGATTCATTAATTATTCATTTGCAAAACTAAAACATTAAATAATGAATTTAAAATTTAAAATTGAAATTTACAATAATGTAAAGATGTGTTGATTTCAAATCCAGAAGGAACACATCTCTACATTCATTATGGATTGTGGAAATCTCATATCACTTATTTACAACAATGTAAACTAGTTTTGTGATGAAATAAATCAATAAAAAAAACTAGTCATGAAAGAACTAGAATTCTACCTTGAGGTTTGAATAATGTTTTGATCAATGGTATATGGGGGTCACTATTTCTCGTACTCTTCCTCAATCCTAATGCTTTCACTCTCACTCTTACAACTTTCTACTCTTACTCTTACAATTTGCAGTAGAAAATTTGAAGTGAGCTGAAATGAGGCTTAAAGGCTTATTTGTATGTTCTTAAGAGTGTTTAGAGTTTGGGTGGTGCCCATAGGCCATTAGGTTTCCGGCCTAGGGCATAGATTGAAAAAAAAGTAGCTTTTCCATCTTTGTGTTGTGGGGGATGCTTGCGTGTCCTTGGGATGTTCGAGATACCCTTGGGAGTCCCCTAGACGTCTTGGGGACATCCTGATGCCCCTTAGAGGTCTCCAAAAAAGGGGACATCCCATAAACGTCGTTGAAATGGCAGTGGCAATGAGGGGATGGTAGGGGGATGCCCTTTCCAAATCCCCACTTTGGTCTCCAAAAAAGGGGACATTCCATAAACGTCCACTGATTTTAAGTCCATATCTGGCTAGTTGGTCTTGATTGATTGTCCTTTGGGTAAGGTTTTGTGTTTTAGGGTTTAGGGTTTATCAACCTTTCTTATAAAACCTTAGTCCTTTTTGGTCTAATTCCTCTTTGATATATCTTGGTCTATGATGTTATTTTTCTTATGGTTGGTGCCTTGAAGTATTTTCATTATCCTAAGTTTGATCTACGCCTTAGGTTTTGTTATGTCCTTGTTACGCATACTACCTAGGCGACCCCCTTTTAAAACAACTTTTAAGCATTTGCACAAATTTTTCACTTAAGTTCTCTCTGTCATGTGCCCCATGTGCATCACAGTTTGTCTCCATCCTTTCGGCTTCATTTCTACGATGCATGATGAATAGTGTTCTTCCTATCGCTTGTTGCTTTCACATCGCTAATTGTTAAATGCTTGCTTAATTCATTTGCACGATGAGCGATGCATTATGTTTACCCTTCGCATCGTGAAGCACCTTTGTATTGCTGATTGTATCCTTGCTCCGATAATGCTTTGAGCGATATGTATTGAGTGGCTATGATCATGACACTTGTCTTAATCTTGCCCCATCGCCCCACTCCTTTACATCGCTAATGCATTTTCATCTCCAAACACATATGAGCGATGGGCGATGAAAGAAAATGAAGAATATTCTCAAAGATGTTGATACGTGTCAACACATCGTAGCTTCATTGCATTGCGGTTTCACATTGAAGAGCTCATATCAAAAGCGTGATGTGTGATGTGCTAGTACATGAAAGGAGGAGGAAGGAATATGCTGAAAGGATATTCCCATCAATAGTTGTCAACTTGTAAATGCATCACATACATCCTATGTATCGCAGATTGCATTTTTCTAAAGGAAAGGAAGTAGTGATGAGTGATGAAAGGCTTAGACCTTTCTTTCATCGCTTGGTTCTAATGCATCATTGTTACACTCCCAAACATGAATAGCATTTTAGTGATGAGTGATGGGCAAATGGACAATATCTTGAGAATGTTCCTTCCATCGTTGGGACTCTTCACATCGCATTTTTCAACTCTTCAAGCCAAAACATATCAGCGATGAGTGATGACTTCACAAACAAAGTTGGTGACTAGTTTTAAATTGGCTACGTGGAAGCATCTTAGCACTTGCACCAAGTGTTCACATTGCAAATTCATAGCGAAGCACCAAAAAGCAAATGGTGATGAGTGATGAGTATGGACAACTGTTGATCATGTTTTAAAACAAATTGATCAATGGTGGGAATTCAAACGTGAATGGCTAAGTGTCAGAGCTCTCCTGTTCGCTTGTGCGAGCCGTCCCTTGCCATTAATGGTGTATCTACCTGCATTCAAAGGCCATAAAAGGTTGAATTATTCATTTTTACATCATCTTTGCAAGAATTCGAAGGAGAACACGAAGAGGAGACTTCAGGAAAGCAAAATTTAGAGAGCAAAAGGCTAGGGTTCACGGGTAAGTAAAAATCTTTATCTTTTTGTGTGAATTTCCCAGTAAGGATATGATTGGGGTAGAATTAACTGGTTTAGTGAAAGTGAATTGTAATTTAGGGCTCCACAATTGCTGTTCTAAGTTGTAAAAGGTGAATTGTTGACCCTAGTCTATTTTGAAGAAAAACCAGTAGGGTTAGTTGCAGAAATTCTAGTTGAACCTTGTGAGGCAAAACCCTAGTTTATTAGCTTAAATTTGGTAAAATCCTAGCCCTTTGATAATTCATTCAAGATGAGTCAAGCAAGTGAGCAATCTTAGCCGAAGGCTAAACCTAAAAAGGCAAAAGTTAAAGCTGACAAACAAAAGCCAAAAGTTTTAGAGGCTTTAGAGAAGAAGGGTGTAAAGAGGGATTTCACTTGTTTCATGGAGGGTGACCCTCGAGAAGCACTCCCTGGTGCAAAGCTAGTAGGAAAGAGGGCCATAGGAGAAGGTGTCCTGACTGATAGATTGCGGGATTTAGCAAAGGGAATTGGAGAAGTTGTGTTACCTCAAAGTGGATGGGAGCTATTCTTGTATGCTTTTAACAGAAGATTGGCAAAGCACCCAACTTGTCATCTATGGAATTGTGACCTTGGGAAGCTGGTGGTTCCAAACGTATGTGGAAGTTGACGTGATGTTGGAAATTGCAAAGTGCTACGAGACGAATGATAGGATTAGTAAGAGCATAAATGGGATCCCACTATTAGACATTTTGAGGAGTTGGATAGTGGAGATTTTCAAGTTGAACCCTGCTTCAACTATCTCTATAAGTTTTGTTGCATTATATTAGGAGTATGAGAAAGATAAATATGGATATAGAAGACATGTGTTGCCAAGGCACAGGAGAAGAGACCAATACAAAAGAGATATATGGTTTGGTCCTAGAGATGGTGAACCTTTTGACTGTGGTGAGTTTGAAGACTACTTCAAAAATACTAACTACTATTTGTGTTAGGTCCTTGCTAGAAAATATGATGTAAAGATGAATGTTGCTCTAATGGTTATGGCTATGGATACACAAAATAAACACTCAAATAGAGGGTTTGATTATGCGGCCTATCTTGCTGAGGAAATCCATAAGGAGCTGGTAGAATTAAGGGATGGAAGACCTCCGTTGGGTTTTACTCACTAGTCTTTATTGATGCACATGATTTTGTGGATGGTCTAGAAGGCATGGAGGAATTTCACAAAGTTGAGAGAAAAGGCTGAACAAGATAATGATCTACCTGTTCAAATGTGGACACACATCTGGGACCAAAATTGCCCAAAGACCAACCATGCTGCATTCTGCAATGGTTTTAAATTTGGTGTCATGGAGAGTTTGGGTTTGAAACCTGTATATAGGATTTCTAGAAGCATTAAGGAAATCCTAAGACCCTTGGAATTCAAAGAGGGCATAAAGCCACAATTGGGGTGACTAGTACTTGCACTCTAATTACACTGCAATCAGGGTTTATGGAGCCAAGGTGCCACCTCACTATTTACCTGTTTATGTTCCTGACTGACTTCCATTCATGGAGATAATGTGGCAGTTAGATGCCCTGGATAAAGAGCATTTGAGACATTAGGAAGGGCTCCCTCATTGCCCCACAGTTTGCTTTTGCTTATTTTATTGTTACTACTAAGGAAGGGTATGATAAATATGGTATAATGTTGAAAAACCTTAGAATGAAGGTGGGATGTTGTGAGGAATTTTGACCTGGAGGGGTTTGTGGACAGGGAAAGGAAGATCAAAGGAAGATCTGGATTTTGGCACCACTTCCTCTATATTGAGGATGTAATAAAAAAGTTGCCCTCAGATGCTGTTGTGGTTGGGAGAAAGAAAGAATGGATGTTAATTTTTAGCATTGAAGAAAAGATATTGAAAAAGATTCCATTCTATGTCAGCGCCTATGCAAAAATAAAGGATCCTTATAAACAAGCTCTTACATTGCTAGAGGAATACCAAAATGGAACATTCTTTGAGAAAGTCAAAGAAGTGGAAGAGAAAGCTAAAATTATTAAGGAGTAGAATGATGCAAAATTAAGGAGCCTTCCAGCTAAATCTTCAGCTCAGGGCACGCAAGGACAGCCATTGGGAGTTGATGAAGAATCGGTAGTCAATCCTCTGGTTGCTTATTCTGAGACAAAGCAAGTTGGATGAGAGGAAATGCAAGAACAATCTGCAGAGCATGTTCCCTACTGAGCAGGAGGTGGAACAAAGGTTCCCCTCCCTTATAATCAATGATGCTCTTGATCCTTATGTTCCAAATGATAGGATTGTGAAATGGGAATATGATGAAGAGGCCGATGATGATGTAAGGGTCAAGGCATGCAAGGAATTCATGAGTGATGATTCCTTTTTTCAGAGTTCAGACCAAAGAGTTTAAAGAATTTGTTATTCAAATTAAAAGCCAAGATATTAAAAACAGAATTGAGAGTGCTAAGGCACAAGTGGACCCCTCACAACAAGAGGAGGTTGAAAAACAAGAAGAAGAAAAGATCATGAATGAAATTGCTGCAACCTCCTGTGGAAGGCAGGAAGTTAGTAAAGGACAGTGGCATTTTGTTGTTGCCTGGATGGGATCTCGCTTCAACGATTGCTTTGGATGCAATCAGGAATGATCTAGGGGCCTCTATTTTTGAAGAGCATTTCGATAACAAGGTATTTGGCTCTCATTTTAGTCCCAAATTGCACACATTAGCAATTTGGTCAATGGCACACATTAGCAATTTGGTCAATGGCACCAAATACAGGAAAGCCAAAAGCTATAAAGTCAATTGAGGAGGTCATAGGTACACTCATAGTGAAAAGAGCTACTGAGGTCACCCCTACATAGGCTGCCAAGTTGACAATGCATGCTGCGATGTTGAGTATAGATACTGCATAGATCTCTCAGGATAAATATGACAAATTGTTGGACAAGTTCAACAATCTCCTCGATGAATACAACAAAATGAAGGCTATTGTTGCACAAGCAAGTCTAGTACAAAGGGCTTTGCCCTCTCCAACTTCTTCCTCTCAATTGTCTTCACAAGATAGAGAGACCTTATCTCTTAGAATTAAGAATTTAAAGGAGGAGTTGCAGATGGAGAAAGAAAATGTAAAGAAGGCTAAAACAGAGACTTCAACAGTGGCCAAGGAGATAATTGATGATATTTTGCGGCATAGGCTTTCTAGTGTATTGCATAAATCAGATAATGTTTGGAGTGTGTATAAGAGTGTCCATGAAGCTCATAAAAGGTACATTTAGGTGAAGGAAGCTTTCCAGAATGTTTAGAGCAAGTGGAGTGCAAGATCTGGTGCTCTTAGGGAAATGATGGTAAACACGAAGGATGATCCCGAGGCACCTACGCATCTCCTAGAATTAATAAAGGAAATTGAGTTGTTGGGAGAGATATTAACTTTCCATGGAAAGTTGGGTGTGCAGTTGCAGAGCAAGATTAAAATGTTTAGAGATTTGGAAGGATGTGGGGTGCCAAATATTTTGAATGAAGAAGGGGTACAAAAGGATTTCAGCATATGGAAAGAAGAATTTGGAGATCTCTTCACTTATTTCCCTTAGATTATTTACATTTATGGAAAACCTGATTATGCAACATTAAATAATGCCATTGATGACATGTTTAGGATTGAGGTGATTATGGATGTATTTGTCAAGGAGGCCAGAGTAATGATGGATGCTAGATATAACCTATATGATTATGAGGTACATAGGTTATTGGATGTTGAATGGTCTATTGAGGAGGAATACAATAGACAACTTGAAAAGTATATAGATTAAGCTTATGTTAAATCAATGTTTAAATATTGTTTCCTCCTCAATTCAGAGTTGCTGATGGTTGGTGCTGACGTGGTGTTGTTTCACCTTTTCTCTGCTTTGATGTTTTATGTCTTCAATTTTGGATCATGTGGAAGGAGTGCTTCACTTGTGGAATGAATGTCTACATCAGCTAAAGTGCCTTTTGGAAGGCAGGAAGTATCTTCACCAACGACTGGAAAATGACTTTTGTTTCTTACGGATATTTCCCCCTTGGGTTAACTGTATTTTGGAATGAATTGTAATTGTCAAATGAAAATCTAACAAGTGTCAATTGGCCTAAAGCTTGTTTTGCTCCCTTGTTTTATAAAGGGGAATTCAGGGCCATTGACGAGGTGGTTGTTGAGTGATTTTGAGAAGCAATTGTAACAAAGAATGCGTATATAATTTTGTCTAGGTTTTGGAGTTTTGAGTCTTTGATTATTAGCATTGTATATTAGTACTGTCACTTTTGAATGCAAATGGCATATTTCGAGAGCCGTTGTTCTCCAATTGTATACTTCATATGAATTATGAATGAAATGGATCAAAGATCTTTCAATTCATCTTTGTTGTATTTCCATTGAGTGTTTGTTCATTGTTGATGCTCTTGTTCAAAGAACAAGTTAATTTGCTTTACCATGAATGAAGGTTTATGTGAATGTATACATAGATAACTAAGTAATATTGGTTTGGAATTTTGAGTTAGATGGTGTAATGCATCATTTAATAGCTTTGTTGTGATAGGTGAAATGCTGTTGTATGATTTTAATTGAATGAGTTAAGACTCCATACCCTAAGATAAGGTGCTAGTCCATAAGCTTTGTTGATGTTGCAATCCTCTGGTCGTTCACAACAATTACATTCAAAATCAATTTAAATCTTTACTTTCAGTTTGAATGTATGTCTTGAGTTACGTTTCACCATATTCCCATGTTATAGATTGATAAATGCTGTGAGATCCGCTAGGTCTTTTAGGTTTTCATCTATTAAACAGCAATTAGGATAATATATCTGTTGTCACAATGTTCATAGGAAAAATGGCACAAGAGAGCTTGAGGACATTGTTGGGGATCACCCTCCCGGGTTTTGCAAAGCCCAAAGTGTAGAGGGAAAGTCTCAAAGATTTTCACTTGTTAAGTTGGCCAATCACTCCTGATTACTAACTATTGAATTTGGCAAATTCATAGGTAATTGTGAGATCAGCTTGGTTTATTAAAAACACCAACAGGGGGATGCCCTCTCCAAGTTCCCTCTTTCAGGAGATGTCCCCCTCTTGAAAACGTGGAGATTTTGGTAGGGACGTGTCCTCATGGTACACTAATTTAAAAAAAATGAAATAATATGGTAATATGGTTTAATTGAATTAATAAATTTGACAAAAATAATGTGATTTACCCTAAAATGTGAACCCTATTTTTAAGAAAAGAAAAAAAATCATCCACATAAATTTGTGTAATTGTAAATCAGCAAAAAAAATTACATAAATTGACTGCAAAGGCATAAAATTTGTAAATTTTACATGCTATAAAAGATTTAACATGTTAGAAAATTATAAATATTTTATATGCTTGAAAAAAAATGAAAAAATAATTAACTAACTTGCGAATTCAAAACTCCAGAAAATCATTCTTCAAATCCCCTAAAAAGTCCTTGCAATTTGCTCTAGAATTTTGTAGTGCTGCTGTGTGTGTTCAACATGAGTGGTTAGGTCTTATAAAGTCACAAAACCATGTTTTTGGATTGTTGAATACCTGTTTTTGGCGTGTTTTGACGTGTATGGTGTGCAGCGCGAGTTGCAGGGTCAGACTCATTGAGTGACTTGTGAGTACTTGCCACAAAAGTCGCATAGTCTCGCCAAAAACTTGTGACAGAAATCTGCAAGTTTACTTAACATAAACTCAGGCTAGGAAAAAATGGCGGGTACTTGTTGATTTGCTGAGTTTTTAAAGTACTATATTTATTTAAAATGGTTCTAGCTTTTTAATGTTTTACTTGACGTCGTTTCTATTTTGGTTTATAAATTATAATATTTTATTTAGTGTTATGCTGTCAAGGATTTAATTTATATCCTGGTTGTTGACCTTTCAAATTTTAAAGTAGTCAGAAGTGATCTTCCATTTATGCTAGTGTTAATCATATTGTGATAGAGATCTTTATTAGTTATGCAAACACTATTTCTATTTCTTATGTGTTTCAAGTTTGTTCCATCCAACGGCTATAGCAAGGAGTGATTATTGTCCATAAACCTTCCAAGCTATTATATTTTGAACTGTTTTGCTTGAATTTACATTCTTATCCTTCTGTGTGTATCCTCTCAAGCGTAGACATGATGAAAATTTCTTTGCTTCATAGCTCATGTTGGTCATTTGAATATCCTGTTGGAACACATCAATTTCTTTGCCCCCAATCTAGTCATGGTCTCTTGTGAAGTATTATCATAGCTTGTCATATTTCTGTCTTCAAGTGTGATTTTGATATGCTTCATCTTTTATAAGGAGAATATGCATCTTTGTAATGGTTTTTGAGCAGCCTTGCTAATGACTTGAATACCTTAAATGCAGATACTCTGATGGTCATTACGGAGATATTGAGCATGTGGAACAGTGTGGATGTGATTCTACATTTTGTGTCCGTTAATATGAAGATTTTCAACACATCAATCTTCTGCTTCCCCCCCTAAATAAGGATGAGTTGGCCTCAATTTTTGGTTTTTGAACAGTGTATAATGGGGATGAAAATCTTCTGTCATTTCAGGATTAATCAGCAAATTCTGTAAGTTTACTTATTCTAAAATGCAACATAGCTTCCTTGTTCTAGTATCTCATTCAGGTTCTTTTAGTGTTCTCTTGGTCAACATAAACGTCCATTTTCCTGCTGATGTTCTCCTGTGAACTAATACCTATAGGTTGGTTTGTTTTGTACGTCAAGCTCTAGATATTCTGATATTGTCTAAGAATTATGCTGTGCAGAAATCTCAGGTCTTTTAATTCTTCACTTTTTAGTGTACATATTAGACATCTGATCTAGAGTACTTTGAGAACATTGCATGGAAATGGGTACTTTGTTTCATACGGATATGGCAAAAATTTAAGCCACCTTGATACTTACATGGCATTAATAAATTGTATCTAATACATCAAAAGACATGGAACATAATCTGTAAACTAATCTAATTTTTTTATGTCATCATATATCAATGTATATTTATTATTTTTAATTTTAATTATATTTTTTGTTATTAAATGTCATATATGAGTACAAAACCAAATTAACTTTTGAAATGTTAGATTTTATTTAAGTTTTGAATTTTCCTAAGTTACCGGTTCGGGTTCGGGGACGGGTGCGGGTACGAGAACCCGGTACGTGGGTACGTGAAATTTTTTTTTAGGGGTTTGGGTACGTGTGTGTATATATATATATATATACACAAAAAAAAGAAAAGAAGAGAAATATACAGAATTGTAAAACTAAATCATTTCATAGTATGATACTTGATCATTGATCAATGCCAAATGCCAAAGATAAATATTCACGATCATTGATCATTGATCAAGCAAGATTCATCATACATTTACCCTGGCAAACACATTCCCAAGTCTGAGATATTTATAAACTCATTGTATTACTAATTTACTTGTAACTGCTGTTCATTCTATTATCTGGTGTTATAAATCAATGTATTTGCTGCTACAAACAGACTGTGAGAAGTTGTAAAAGATTATAACCTTGTCTCAGATTGAGTACAGACTTTCTTCTATCTGCTGTTAATTTTCTGAGGATTAACTTCACACATCAGCTCTAAACAGAACACAGGAAGTTCTTGCAATAAGTCTGAATATGTATTTCTGAATATGCTTGGTAAACTCAGTCCAATATTGAGTAGTATGTTTCAGATTTGGGTTATCAGATTTACTGTTAGTATCTATGGAGTGGATAGTAAAGTTGTAATGCTGATTATCTGTCGTACTGTTATCTACTGCAAATTTTTGAGGTTGCTGTCAATTCTGGTCGTTGTATGTAATGTATCTGCTGCAAATATAAGCTCAGTTTGTATCGCTGTGGTCTGGCATAGTTTTGGAATATTGTGATCTGCTCTTTGTTGGTTATTCTGAGTATGTACAGGTCTGATATTAATTTCTGAGCAGTTATCTATTGTGTATCAATCATATTTGAAAGTTGGAATGGCTTAATATTGATTCCCAGATTTGCATCTGCATTACACATTAAATTATCACAATGGAAATCATCACTATGAAATGATCAATGATTAAGTATCATACTATGAAATGATCAATGCTGTTTTAGGGTTAGGAGGAAAAAAAATTAAAAAAATAAAATTTTTTAATCAAGTTTGGGCCCTTTTTTAAAAACTTGGCCCATGGGTTCGCTTGGGTTCGCCCAGGTTCATGTTGGGTATGCACAGGGTGCGCGCCCAGCACTGTGGGTTCGCTAGGGTTCGCGCACCTGCGAACCCTGGCGAACCCATAGTGCTGGGCGCGCACCCTGTGCGTACCCAGCACGTACCCGCAGACGAACCCGAACCGGGTTCGGGGCCTGCGGGTACGAACCCTGCATCATAGGAATTTTCATTCCAACCCTAAACCAGATGGGTGGACGCTTATTTGGATATACTGGTTACAGTATACAGGCCATGTATTTGTATCCATATCTGATATGCTGAAACATGTATTGGGCGGTTGGGGAGGTGGAAGTGGACTGACAACCCTGTTGTTACATCAATCGCCAATCTTTTTACCTCTGAATTGGGACGTGTCACATTTTTTGAGTTTTAATTAAAAAAAATTAAAAATTAAATGGCAATCATGGGGAGTTGAATTTGATATGTTTTTTGTGACTGATATGTTTTTGTGACTAATTTGTTAAAGCTAAATTAAAATCTCATAAAGTGTTAAAAGCTCAAAGAGAAAAAGCTTGAAATAAAATTTAGGCAAGGTAATATGGAAATGTTTTGTGAAGTCTAGGCGCCAAAAAGTTGGGAAAAGGAGGTCAGTTTTGTTTCCTTCACCCATGTAGCAGAAAACTTAGGGTTTTCAGTTTAATGGTGCTGAAGAGGTCCAAAAAATGGAGTCACCATGTTGCAGAGAAGACCTGAGGGATAGGGCACGTTCTGTTTGCTCCAGATAAATCTCTTTTGTTGGCATTGAAAGCTCTCCGCGTTGTTGTGTCACAAGGAAATGAAGGCCGGTTGCAGAAGTTCACAAATATTAGGGGGCATGTTGAAGGTTTGTTGCCAGGTATGCCTCCACAATCACCATATATTGTTGAAGTGTTGGTTTTGTCTTTGTTGTCCAATATGTTGTGGTTTGAGGATTTCAAAGTCACTATTCAGATACCACAGTTGTCATGTCCCCGAAATCGCAAACCCTAACGTTGAAATACGATTAAATAAATAAAATGAATAACATTATAGATATCATAAATAAATAAATATAAATTAAAGATATTACTATCCTTCATAATATTAAAATTAAAAAGAATAACATCAAAATATTATTTTGATAATATATATATTTATCGGCATAAGCTTTAAGTAAGCCTTTTTTCTGATTATAATCATATTACCAAAGGAATATAATAAATACTAAATAAAATAATAAAATGAATATATTCTAAAATATTCATAATTACCAAGTAACAATATTACAATTATAAGTGTTGAGCATATATAAATAATAATAAACAGAATTTGAAATATTGTAAACTAAACGATCCCAATCCTCAAAGCAAGCGATCAAAAAAACAAGACTAATCGAGCATAACAAAAGTCAACAAATACTAAGATATCGGTCAAGGTAGTGATGCCTTCGAAAGCAACAAACTTTAGCAAGGGATGCGACTACTCTAAAAAATTTATTGTTTTGGACAGCGATCAAGCTAAGGGTTGCGCCCCAGCAGAAGACATTATGAGCATTCTTCATAAATATAATAAAGTTTTATTATTATTATTATTATTATAAACTTTCGATAGTCTATGAAACTGTGTTAATCATCGGGCGCAATATGTGGCCAAAGGATGCGACGGTAGCGAGTGGAGAGAGGTGCGACGCTGAGGGTAGAAAGAACACACCTCTTCAGATGTTTAAAAGAGACCCCCAGCCGAGCATAAAGGATCATCACAAAAAACGGGAGACACGAAGGAAAATACAAGCACAGTAAGTTCAGACGTCCACTAACCAGGTACGCGTCTTCATCTCTAAACACCCACTGAAGATTATTAGAGTTCAATAAATAAGAATGGACATTTAGATTGCAGTACGATTCCACTCTATATTTTATGCGATACAAAACAATAATCTAATCGCCCCAAATCTATGATGGACTATGAAGCCGTCAAATGTACACGATAAAAGAATACTTCTTAATAAAGCCTTAACAACATAATTGTGATAAGCTATTACAGAATAACTGCGCTACATCTAAAGAATATATATAATGGCCAATTTAATCTATGGTTTAATGATTTCAATCAAATGTGCATATTAGGAAGAATCTGTGTCTGCATCAAATCACTGCCGCTAACTGATCCATTAACTAATCTCCGCATCTAAAGAATATGTATGCTATTTGTTTAATGTAAAAATCACAATAATATTATTTCAGTAATTTCCGCTATAAATTATCACGCTAGCTGAGTAGATAAAGCCAACAAACTCTCTCGCTGATTCTCACCGAGGAAAGGATGGTTGTGGGAGGGAAAGGCTGGTAAGTTCGAGCACATGTTGGATATCCCAAGATGGCAATGATCCCTGAGGGAGTCCACTTGGAGCTTGGTCACGCGCCCTCGGCACTGTAAGGCGTCCCTCCTCCAATGGGATCTAGGGAAGTGAGGTGAAGGCGATAATCTACTTCAGGTCAAGCATGATAAGTTATGGATAACTATGATGAATAGGGATTTATGTGATTTGCATTGTGAATATTTGATATTGTTTGCATTTATTTCATATGCTATTCTTAAATTGAACCGATACACAAATCTCTAAAACAAATAGTCTCATAAAGTAATTATTCGCACATTAAGTGAATTGGTGCATTTCTTTCTTAACCAGGGAAACCTTAATAAGGGACATTACAATTGGTATCAGAGCATGTTCCTGCCATCCTGTGTATACTACATGTGCCTTACATGTATTCAAGTGTATACTTTGAAATAATGCATGTGTATTCAGGTGTATTCCAAGGTTTACTTTGTCACTCATATGTATACTTGGTGACCTTGGGATGGTGGATGGGTCCACGGTGTAGTATGGGATGCACCGAATCCCCTTTCCAATTGTCCAATAGTATACTCATATGTATTAATTTAACTTATGTATTCATATTTTGTATTCACGAGTGCAGATCATATTACGTGTATTTCACATGTTTCTTGTATACTTGTATTCAACAAGAATACTTTCATTCAAGGGTATACTTTGTGACTTATGTATTCAAGTGAATACTCTATGATTTGTATTTGTGTTAGAATGATTCATATTAATTGAGTGTATACTCCGTAATTTGTATTTGTGCTTGGGTGTATACTCTATGACCTTGTAATTATATTTGAGTGCATACTCTATTACTACCCTATTACTTGTATTTAAATTCAAGATGTATTTGTATTTGAGTGTATACTCTATATGTAATTGAGTGTATAATCCATGACGTTGTGACTCTGAATTCAAGTGGGTACTTCATAAATACTTCATGCCTTGTGTATTTCGAGTCTATGTTTCCATGCGGGTGTATGCTCCATGTATTTCTCATGGCCTGTACTTCATGTTTTATAACTTATGTGTGTTCAAAGGTGTGATTCATATCTTATGAGTGTGCCTCATGTCTTATATACTTGCTTTATGTGCTTTAGCATGTTTACTGCATGTGTATATTTATGTATGTTCTATTTCTTGAGTATATACTCTGATCGAAGATGTATACCTCTTCGAATGTATTTGCATACCTTGAGTGTATTAACATGCCTTACTTGTAAATTCCTAAGTGTATGTATCATATCTTGCGAGTGATTATATTCGACATGCCTTCAACATGATTGCTTCATGAAAGCTTTATGTGTGATTAATTCATGAGTGCCTTCTTAACACCTTAAGCCGGCTTCATAACATGACTTATGTATCTTTCAATGTTCTCTCATGCTCTGTATGTTACTAGCTTCATTTCTGAAGTGATTGTGGCTTGCAATATCTTATGAGCCTACCTTATGATTGTTTCATGTATGACCATTTGCTCCATGTATTCAACATGAGTGATTATATGCGTACCTAGTATATGCCTCTGAAATATTTTCTCGATATCTGACATGTATTCAGCATGTGTGTGAATGCTTGCATGTGTATGATACTTGCCTTGTATAAGTGTATGACTGTATATGCATTCATGTGTGCTAATATGAATACTTCATGCTTCATCTTCTTCTTAATTGATATGTGTCCTCATGTTTGAATGCATGTATGTACTTTGTGTTATGAACTACAAATCTCATGTGTATTCATGTTTGATCTTGCCAATGTGAATTACAATGTCTTGCATGTATGACTTATCAGGCATCATCTATTCTCATAAGAATGATTCCTACATATACTTTTTGGCTCTGTAAGGTGGGGCACTACTGTTTGCATCAAATGTCTTACAAATACTCCATGTATGTATATGTTTCATGAGTTTATGATATGCTCCACTTCTCCTATATATTTAGATGTTTGCTTATGTCTTTAACATATTTACTCCATCAATACTCTTCTCATGTATGCTTGATTCATGCCTCATGCGTATTTGAATGCAATTCAAGACCTGTGTATACGGATGTCTGTAGCACTTGCCTTTGTATTCAAATGTATGATCCTTGCGTTTAGTGATTGCTTCATGTCTTATGTGCACATTACTAATTATATTAGACTATGATTCATACCCTAAGTGTATTCAAGTGCGGAATTCAAGTGTACTCAAGCATGACTTATGTATTCAAATGCATTCAAGTATATACTGTGTGACTTATGTGTATTCAAGTGCCCTCAAGTGAATACTTGTGGTTTACATTATAATTTGTGTGTGATCACGTGTATTCTTCTATTCATGTGTTTATCTGGCGACTTGCATACACCCTCACTGTGCGGCTTATGTATTTATAGATATACCTTGTAACCCACATATACCCTGACATATACGCTTCATTAAGTAGTTCCATGTGTTTGCTTCATTCCAGATGTATCTTCAAACAAGATTACTCCACGATGTCTTATGCCTAAAAAATCAATTAAATCTTGTTTTCTAACTGCTTCTAGAGTTGAAGAGCTATGACTATTGAAATAAAAAAAAATAAAAATATATATATATATATATATTTGGAATTGTGATTGCTTGAGGACAAGCAATCTTGGGCGGGGAGGACTGTCATGTCCCCGAAATCGCAAACCCTAACGTTGAAATACGATTAAATAAATAAAATGAATAACATTATAGATATCATAAATAAATAAATATAAATTAAAGATATTACTATCCTTCATAATATTAAAATTAAAAAGAATAACATCAAAATATTATTTTGATAATATATATATTTATCGGCATAAGCTTTAAGTAAGCCTTTTTTCTGATTATAATCATATTACCAAAGGAATATAATAAATACTAAATAAAATAATAAAATGAATATATTCTAAAATATTCATAATTACCAAGTAACAATATTACAATTATAAGTGTTGAGCATATATAAATAATAATAAACAGAATTTGAAATATTGTAAACTAAACGATCCCAATCCTCAAAGCAAGCGATCAAAAAAACAAGACTAATCGAGCATAACAAAAGTCAACAAATACTAAGATATCGGTCAAGGTAGTGATGCCTTCGAAAGCAACAAACTTTAGCAAGGGATGCGACTATTCTAAAAAATTTATTGTTTTGGACAGCGATCAAGCTAAGGGTTGCGCCCCAGCAGAAGACCTTATGAGCATTCTTCATAAATATAATAAAGTTTTATTATTATTATTATTATTATAAACTTTCGATAGTCTATGAAACTGTGTTAATCATCGGGCGCAATATGTGGCCAAAGGATGCGACGGTAGCGAGTGGAGAGAGGTGCGACGCTGAGGGTGGAAAGAACACACCTCTTCAGATGTTTAAAAGAGACCCCCAGCCGAGCATAAAGGATCATCACAAAAAACGGGAGACACGAAGGAAAATACAAGCACAGTAAGTTCAGACGTCCACTAACCAGGTACGCGTCTTCATCTCTAAACACCCACTGAAGATTATTAGAGTTCAATAAATAAGAATGGACATTTAGATTGCAGTACGATTCCACTCTATATTTTATGCGATACAAAACAATAATCTAATCGCCCCAAATCTATGATGGACTATGAAGCCGTCAAATGTACACGATAAAAGAATACTTCTTAATAAAGCCTTAACAACATAATTGTGATAAGCTATTACAGAATAACTGCGCTACATCTAAAGAATATATATAATGGCCAATTTAATCTATGGTTTAATGATTTCAATCAAATGTGCATATTAGGAAGAATCTGTGTCTGCATCAAATCACTGCCGCTAACTGATCCATTAACTAATCTCCGCATCTAAAAGAATATGTATGCTATTTGTTTAATGTAAAAATCACAATAATATTATTTCAGTAATTTCCGCTATAAATTATCACTGCTAGCTGAGTAGATAAAGCCAACAAACTCTCTCGCTGATTCTCACCGAGGAAAGGATGGTTGTGGGAGGGAAAGGCTGGTAAGTTCGAGCACATGTTGGATATCCCAAGATGGCAATGATCCCTGAGGGAGTCCACTTGGAGCTTGGTCACGCGCCCTCGGCACTGTAAGGCGTCCCTCCTCCAATGGGATCTAGGGAAGTGAGGTGAAGGCGATAATCTACTTCAGGTCAAGCATGATAAGTTATGGATAACTATGATGAATAGGGATTTATGTGATTTGCATTGTGAATATTTGATATTGTTTGCATTTATTTCATATGCTATTCTTAAATTGAACCGATACACAAATCTCTAAAACAAATAGTCTCATAAAGTAATTATTCGCACATTAAGTGAATTGGTGCATTTCTTTCTTAACCAGGGAAACCTTAATAAGGGACATTACAACAGTATGGAAGGGACAGTCATAAGTCTTATGACTGCGATGAAGACTAAAAGAAATAAATGCCAAGGATATCTGTAGATTCTCAGTTTAAAAAGTGTGAAGGTCAATCTTAGAAGACAGAGCAATCTTAGGTCAATCATAGGAATCTTATGACAAGTTTGAAGGTCAATCTTTTAGAAGACAGAGCACAGTGAATAAGATTTCAATGACAATCATAGTGAAAGGCAGAGTTGTGAACAGTATGACAGTGGTTCATTTTACCTTGGCAACAAATCAAAGTGGGACAGTCATCCATCATGGATGGTTTCCCAAGACTTATGGCTAGGAAGATCATTTCCATGTTTCTAAGGAGTGGTAAATATCTCTGTGGCAGTGTGTAGTCCAAGAACAATATGACAATCCACACAACAGTCATCATTCATGATAGCTTCAATGACAGTTCTTATAGTCTGTTGATTATGTAAGAAAAAGTGACATCAAAGACAAGGACCACTCTACACTTAATACAATCTAGAAGAAATTAAATGAACTTAGAAGACGAGGTTATTCAAAAGGTGTCATGTCAGTCCAAAGGCAGAGATAGAACATTTGCTGATTCTGTGTGGAAAGAATAAGTCTTCAGATGAACTAACGGTGAGGATAAAATTAAGAAATGGAGATAGCACTTTGGGATTGTGTTAAAAGGTTTCTTAAAAGCAACCCCCCTGATTATACTTGTGTTATTAAACTGGTGAAATAAGTCAGGAATGAACTTGTTGCATTAATTCCTGCAAGCTGGAAACAAGAAATCCTTGACAGCATTCACACAGATCTCTTATTTCAGATATTAGAATTAGGAAGCCAAGACATGGAGTATCTCAGCAAACTTTTGGAATACTTATTAGGTGTTGTGTTGAAGCTTGCTATTCTAGCAAATGATAATGAATCCAAAACAATGCAAGAGCAATTATTTCATGAACTATCTGAGATAGTAGTTGGGATGGACAAGAAAACAAATTATTCCTTTGCACATGTGTTGGTGAAAGTTTAAGAAATATATAAGTGCTGCATGGATCAGATCATTGGAGCCATTGGTCCAGGGCTTGGAAGGTGTGAGATACTTGCAAGAAGCATTCACCACTCACTGTGGCCCTCCTTGAGAGCAACAAGAATGTTGCCTCAAACTGTTCAATGGCTTATATCTGTGCAGCAAACTGTGGAGTAAGAGGGATATATCCTTACCAGGTTAAGAATGGGGCAATTGTCTGAATCTAATGATTTAATTTGAACTAATTGCTTAAGAGTTGGAAGTAAGCTACAGGGAGTTACTAATGATCCATCATCAAAGCATCGAATCCACACCATGAAGAAGAAATTTACACACAGAAGTTAGCATATCAATGCAAAAACCGACTCTAGAAAAAAAACATTAGCACTATTTCCTTTGCTGCCTTCATTGGAAAATAGAAAGCCTATCTCTGGAAGAGAGCAGGATACATAGGGACACTGAGTGATATAATGATTAAAGGGGAATGAGTAGTAAAAGGGACCTTATGAGATAAGGAGATATGACTACTCTATGAATAAGAATGAGATAGCATGGCATGGTGTTACACTCTGTTACAAAGCATTTGATGACAAAATGATAAAACAAGATAAATATGACAGTCATAACAGTAGCAAGTTCATGAAGTCAAATGACAGTTTAAAGACAATCCATTAAGGACAGTTTTCAGACCTACAGATGACAGCGCATAGCATAAGATATAATAGTCATGAGAGGTAAAAGTGACAGAGGAACATGTCAAATGATTGCTAGACATTGTGCAAAAACTGCCTGATAATGAGTTATCAGAACAGGTTGTAGTCAAAGATAATTGACACTTCAAGATGACTGCAAGATTGAAGAAAAGTCACCTATCGAAATTGCGAATGAACACATGAATTTTGATGAAGATACCGCCATGGAAATTGTCAAACCTTCCATGATGGATCAGTTTCAAGGAGGTATGATTTTGTTGGTTATTCCTCTAAGGGAACCTAGCATTGCTTCATCACCCCTACCTTGTCTTGGCAAGGAATCAAATGGTGGCTTGGATGATGTTGAGTTGGATGTTCATACTTATGATGGCAGTCCAAAAAGTCCAGTTGTGGTGAACAAAGAGGTTTGCTTAGGACTGATTTAATAGCACAAGATATGGAGGTGAACGATTATCATGATGCTAGTACTGGGGAGTTGAAGAGTGACTTATTAACAGGGACGTCTGATCATGAGGAGTACGGTGATCACATTTTCCTTGAGTTGAGCAACCAGCCCTTTAGCACATGGGATCCGGGTGTGTTGGCATTTAATAATGAGGAACCTACGTGGGATGAATTTCCCTTTGAATCAGATGATGTCCATGTTGGCCCCACGATTGCCGTTGCACCAAAAGATTGACCTATTAATGCTCGATACAATCGCCAAAGTTAACGGATCTACAAGAGGTGGTTAGTCCATGCCATGAATCCCGAGGGGAGCGCTGGCCATTTGCCATGCGCTGAGGGGATTCGAATCCGACACCTTTGGCTCTGATACCAAAGTCTGTGCAACATACCACTGGCACTACATTGTCTGCAAACATCATACCCCTGTTATCCAATGAAGCTCCCCTTGACTGGTATGTACTTTATGAACGCCATCTTTATTAAAGAAATGAATGAACTTCTACTGCAAACTCATTGTTCACCGTTAAGAAGAATGAATGAACTGCTATAGACTGCCTTTTGCAAGAGGTAAAAACATTGTCTTACTATTATAGACAAGAGTATCCTGAAACCATCCACTGTCAACAAAGAATTGAACTCAGTCATATTCTAAACAGCCAATGTTACTGAGAATAAGAGTGAGATGGTAAACCAAGACAGTGAACCAAACATTTTACTATCACACCACCATACAAAGGGCACTGTCAACTACCAATCCTCTGTGACTAGGGACATTTGCATACTGTAAATGATCGTCATTGTAGTATATCAAGACTACAACTGTAAACATGACATTGTCAGGGCACTTGAGAAGCATAGAATTGTCATTGTGCACTTTGTAGGAAGTGAGCAGTGAGAATTGAGAACAAAGGGCACTGTCAAGAACAAGAGTGATTTCACATGCACTGTACACTACACCATACTATCCAAGATTAGACAATATTCACAATAAAGGCACTGTCTCAAGTACATACACGATTCTTACAAGCCATCTTCACTGTTCTTGTGATCAATCAAAGGTCACTTGTCACAACAAACATACTGCACCAAGAACAAGCATGAATACCACTACTCCACTGTATATTCATTATGTAAGATGACTGTGCAGTAAATATGCCATTTCACACTATGACATGTGAGAGTTAAAAAAATTACTGTCCACTCCCTCTGTCCAAGCAACTGTCTCAAGTGCACTGTCATGTATTAGAATCACAACTCATGAACTAATGCATCCTTCCATCAAATCACTGTCATGCGATCACTATAATTTGATTGTATATTAGCAATTTTTAAGGTACATGGATCATTGTCTTTTCATGATAAGGACTATTCACTTTGTGCTCACAATGACTACCTTCATGACTGCCTTCAACTCATGAGACTACCTACCATTTTTCATAGACATCAAAATTCTTATCCTCTGCCACTGTCACTTCCTCATTAATGTCACTTCCTCATTAATGACTATCTCATTAATGCACCGTATGATTGTCTCTTGTCATGACATTGCACATCCATTTGCAGCAGAATATCCATTTATCTGACAGTCAAGTTGACTGTCCCTGCACTTTATAAACCCATTTCCTCCATATTATTCTGCAGCTTAAAGGCATTTTCATAACATTTTCTTTGACATATGCATCAATTAGCGATGTATATGTAAAATGACTTGGCACCAAACCTCTTTCAATCAAGAGATAACAGTCCAAGACAACTATCACTTTCAAAACCACACTATGACAGAGAAAGCACTGTTTAAGCATTAATAACTTCACTTCCATTGTCACTGCAAGTATGAACTGAGATGACATGATAAACACTTATCTTGGACTGTCCACAGAAATGATTACAGACGGCTCTCATTTGACAATAGCAAGCACGCTGTCATCAATTTCTTCATTATGCAAGACCGTTAGGAATACATTATGCCACTTTCAACAAACACTCACACCGTCACACCTCAAGGTCACTATTACAGTTACTACTTGAGCAGAGAAAAGATAGGCATTAGAAATGTCCATGAAATCACTGCCAATGGAGTCTTGAAGCTATCAACTCCATCTTGATTGCACTAACTCACCAATGCTCTCATGATTACTTTTATCAACAAGAATACCAAACATGTGACCGCTGAAACACTATAATTTTTCTGATACAAGGATTTGACAATGCATCCAACAATAAGATTGCCAACAAATTTACTTTTACTATTTTTCTTGAAGGCTTGTGAGCATATAAAAACAAGCAAACCATAGATTATTTAGTTGCATTCAAAACTACCACTACTTTACTGAACATTGCCATGAACAATTTTGCAACCACTGCCATGACAAACCAAAAATCAACATGTCTTGTTTCACATCTTGAGAATTTGAGCCTACAACCTTCTTGTTGTTGCTTAAAGGGATTGAATGATAAGACTATAAACACTCCCCCTAAACTCATGCAGCTCTTTATGCACTAATAGAAGTCTCTTGTGCAGCATGCACAAGATTAGGTTCTTTCTTCTCTTTTTCTTGCTTTCTTCTCCACACCTTCATAATGATAGTCTTTTTGTGATGACTGATTGATTTCATTAAATCACTCCTGCAGTATTGTACTTTATGTGCAAACTTATGACACCTATACTATTTGACTTTGCTTCTACTACTTAACCATTCATAAGGGCTTTCAGTACATCCAACTTTCTTTCCATGCACCCAACATTCTTTTGCTCTATGACCAAACTCATGGCATGAATAACAATAACTATGAAAAGAATTGTCAAACCTGGACTTTTGATGCTGTATTGAATGAAAAGCTCTTCTCAACTTCTTGTTGCTGGCTTGTACAGGAGTGCTTTCTGTTGTCTTCTTCTTGTCTTCAGCCTTAGGAGCAGCAGAATAATAGTTTAAATCTATTTTCTTCCTTGGTATTTCTCCGACTTTAGAACTCTGCCCTTCTTCAAAACCTAATTCAGCAGTATCTTTATAATGTTTTTGTTTGCTCACCATTTCAAATAAACATTCTGTGCTCTTTCCAAGTTGAAGCGTCTTGTGTAACTTAGAAGAGGCTTTTCCTAATTCATTTTTCAAAGAAATTATCTCTGACTTATACTTTTCACAATCAACCTCTTTTGCCTTAAGCTGATTATTGACTTCTTCTATTTTCTTACCTTTTGCAACTTGATCCTTAAAATCTATTATCAGTTTTTTTGCTTCTTGAAGAGCTGAAAGTGTCTTAACTTTAGACTCTTTTTCTTCTTGAAGCTGCAACCTTAATCTTTGATTTTACACTCTTGAGTTTCTCAATCTCATCAAGAGCACAAGTGAGTTCACCTTCAAGATCAAATTCACATTCATTTTCATCTAACTCTTGTTCATGATCTCTCACAGAGCAGTCTTCTTCTTTATCAACAAAAACATCTTCTCTTTCAGATGTATCACACCCTGTATCAACTTGCAAGGGTGTCTTTTCTAGCAACTCATCACTTTCATACATATAAATCATACATATAAATCAATTTGTCCCAAATCTCCTTTGCATCTTTACAATACATAACTTTAGCAATAATTTCATTTGGCAAACCACTAAGGATAGCATCCATGGCCCTAGCATTGAATTCACGAGCCTTCTTCTCATCAATAGTAGAAGAAGATGTTGAAAACTCTGAATAACCTTTCCCTACTGCTGTCCACACATCAAATCCTAAGGAAGATAAATAAGTCTCCATCCTTAGTTTCCAAAGAATAAAATTGGTGCCTTCAAACTGAGGTGCTCTAGGTATAGGATACACTTTCATTTGTGAATCATTGTTTGTAACTGCTTCTCCATCATTCTTTGTATTTGGTTCAAGTAGTGTTTGTTGTTTAGTACTCTATTGAGCATTTCTTTTTCCTTTATTTCTTTTGCTTTTTGCCATTGTACTACACCACCAAGATCAACCCAAGTTGATTAAACTTTTGTTGGGAACCCTGCTGCTCTGATACTACTTGTTGGAGTACAGGACCACTGAGAGGGGGTGGGAGGCGAGGTGAATCAGTGGTTAGATAAAATCAATCCCAAATTTCCTAAACTCCTTGTTCACACAAAAAATCTTGGATACTCTATTTCATGAACAACCAAAGATGTGCATATTACAATATGATATGCAAATTAGGAATTCAAAAACTCATAATAGCAAAGAGAGATAAGACACCAAATTTTATGAGTGGAAAAACCCTAAATAGGGTGAAAAAACCACTCTTTAATCAAGGCCTTATTAGGGTTCACTAGCCAAAACTTTCTATTTACAGTTTGTGTGTCTCACTGACAACACAATAAGCCTCACTGGCTGGATATCAGGTTTTCCAATCTGAATACAAGAAGATCAATTCAGAGTACCACTCTGTTTACATTGAAACACAAAGGTTATAGATGTATTCTATAACTCTTATACATACACCTTATCTCTCCCAATTTGATACAAAAAGAAACAAATCTTCAGGACTTTCAAGTACTCGATACAAAACACATACAATTCTGAATTCTCTATCCTTGAACAAGGTATACTGAATTTACAATCTCTGAACTCCCAATTTCAAAAAGGCCCAATTACTATTCTTTTATCATTTTGCAACCACCACCTTTCTTTTCAAAAAGAATCAATTACCATTCTGTTCAAACAAAACCTTTATCACTGGTTGACAAAGAATTTCACTCCTATTTCATATGAAATCATTTCTTGTACAATCACCTATCACCTCTAATATTGCTGTGCTCAAATATCATACTCCTTCATTAGCCATCTGCTTTTCTCAATCTTCACAGACAATTGTAGTCGATCTTCATTCTCTTTTAATCACAAATCCTGCATATACAAACACAAAAACTCTCTACATTTTCACGTTATATTGATTCTTGACAAGAGAAATTTACACAAAGATTTCAGTCAAAAACCCATTCTTTTGTCTAAACTTGTGTCAAAAACATAAAGGTTCTGAAATAGAAGTTTTAACTCTTGTTACAAAAATCTTCACTCATTGACACAACACCTTCCAAAAAACCATTCCATCCATAAGGAAAAAACTCTTGACAGATTTGGCGCCAATCCAAAAAGCACACAATTGTTCGCATTCGAAAATGGAAACAACCTTGTAAAAGCAACTGATGACATTTTGACTCCCTTCAAAGTTGCACCATCAGGAAATAGCTGTTAGGAAAAATTAAATAAGAGCCCTCAATTCACTTTTGCCGCCTGAATCCTGAATCAACCTTGAATAAGAACAGTTGATCTCTTTTCAAATAACTTAACCACTCACTTCAACCTGCTCAATCAGTTACAGTGCCACGGCAGACCGGTCATTGAATGTGACTTAACCCCTCAAGCAAGTGACTTAAGTTATATGTGACCGGTGAGAAAAGGTCACTTCCTAAATATAACAGCAATGACTTTTTTAAAAAACTTTGCAAACAGAGTCTTACAAAAAGATGTTAGGATTTTGTAACAAACCCTCAAGGCAACCTTGAAGCGTCAGATGCATAATGGAGTGCTGTCTTCGATAGGCACCATAAAAATGAATGAAGTGCTTTCTTCACAAAACCTAAACCCTAGAACATGGATAAGCATCATAAAACCCTTGAAACTATGTGGAAGCATCAACAAGTAAAAGTCTTAATGCATAACATCAATTGATCCACATTACATACGTTGACTGAATGACTTGAAGCACCTTGAATGATGAATGACTTGAAGCACCTTGATGAATGACTACCAATGTCAAACCATCAGACTTCGACATCAATGACAAATCAATGCCAATACAACAAACTCCCCTTTCAGCCTTGATGCCAACTTCACAAAATTTGCACCTTATTTGCTCTTTTTCTCTCCCCATTTGACAACAATGACAAAGAGACCAATATCATCAAGTAATCACTCCCCCTATGAAGATAAAGCAATGACATACAAATCAAAATGACAAATCAATGTCTGTCCCAAGCATAAGAATGACTGTCCATGGAAAGCACCAACAAGCATTTTTGTAGCCACATTATCATAGCTTACTGTTCATTGTAGCAGCACAAACATAATAGCACAAAGCTTACTGTTCACTGTAGAACCACTGTTCCATCGAAGAACCACTGTCATCAGTCATTACAGTCATTACAGTGAAACAAACTACTACACTGTCAACATATAACATATAAATACAACATCCACTGTCAAGAAGCATACACATATTTCTCACTTGTCACTGTCAAGAAGAGTACACATATTTATCATTGTCACCAACAAGAGTACACAGCCCCAAGCATAGATACACAGTCCCAAGCATAGATGCATTAAGACATAGAACTATAAGACAAAAACTTGCACCACTATCACCAAGAAAACCTTCAAGAAATAGTATTCAATTTTGTAGCAGCACTGTACCTTAGCACTGTCACACATAGTACTCACTGTTCTCAGTCACTCTCAAACTGTCACCAAGCTCAATATCTAAGCAGCAACTACAAACATCAAGAGAACTGTCACCGTTGAAAACATTGTCAAGATGGATTTAGCACTGTTAAAACCCACTAAGCAAATGTCCCACATAAAAGACCACTGTACCACTTGAAGCAAGCATAAAGAATCAGTTATGAACCAAGTAACAAACTCTGATCAGTGTCAAACTGATCACAGTCAAGCACTAAAAGTCCTGAATACCTTGTGACAAGCTGAGACTGTAACATGTACCTTGAAACATATGACAAGCTGAGACAGTATGATACAAACCGTGAAGCAAAACATGGTGTTTTAAGGCAAGCATGCCTAAACAAGTGAAAAATCATCTTTTGCAACTAAATACCAATCACCACCAATACTTGAATCAGGGCAGCCAAACTTTGACATTTTATGCAACAGCACTATGAAATGAATGTCTTTTGAGACCACTGTTATCATACCTGTTATAGCACTGTGACTGCAAACTCTTGGAGCATTGTCAAATAAAAAACACAGACCATCAAACCTTTACCAATAGATGATGCAGTCCCTTGAAGCAAACCTTTACCAATGACTTAACCAAACCTTGTCATTTGGATTCATAACAAAACTGAAATGCCCATAAGAGGGATTAAAAAAATATATGGAAGGTCTCCCCCTGAAACCATGCACAAATTGACTTGATTCATTGAAGAGAAGCAGGGGAAAGAACCCCAAGCTTGTCCCTCAAGTATTCAAAAACTCCTTTGGCAATGGTTTTGTAAAAATATCAGCTACCTGATCACTAGAAGCTATATAATCCAAAACAACTTCATTAGCCAAGACTTTTTTCCTATGCTCCACGGGGTTTCGGGGACGGGGAGTACCCGGTACGGCGGGACGAGTTTCTGGTACGGGGGTACTTTTGGGTCATTTTTTAGGGGACGGCAGGGGACGACTGACAAAAAAATAGGGAAATTTTTAAAAATATAGAGAAATTTCAAAAGTTCATAGCATAACATTGATAAAGCATTCATTCTAGACATTGTATAAGCTTAATACATATCATTAGACTTGAATTGAGATTTCACATGAGAATCGACAAACAAATTAACAAAGTTCAAATGCTTTTCATTATAAATGTGCATACATATCATATAAAAGTCTGATAATTATAACCAAAATGCCCAAAGGCTCCAAGTCTCAACTATGAAATGACATGATAAACATAAAACTAAGAAAATATATCGCTGTCCATGGTCCCTAATCAGCAGAAGGTAGGTCTAAATCAGCATCGCCCTCGCCATCAGAGCTCGAGTCTAAGTCAGTGTCAGTGTCCATGTCAATAGAAGGATCTGTCTCAACCAATGGAACACCCACCAATCCCTCATGTGCATCCTCCTCCTCAATCTGCGTAGCATCTTCGGGATTAACATCCCAACATAAGGCTGGAGTCTGACGATACTCACTAGACTGGCGATCCTGTAAGCGCAAAGCAGTGTACTGCCACCAACTTCTCTGATCGTCTAGAGGTAAGGCAGTTCCTCTTGACTGATTGGATGAAGCTATATGTGGACCAATTCCTCTCTGCAGCAGAGGAACTGGCAACCTGTGAAAGAAGGCGAACAACAAGTAATCTCAACTCTGGTGCATCCTTCCCATGCCACGTCCACCATCCAATAGGGTCGGTTCGAGCCAATGTAGCTCTATCCATCCTCG
Source organism: Sequoia sempervirens (assembly GCA_007258455.2). NCBI lineage: Eukaryota > Viridiplantae > Streptophyta > Pinopsida > Cupressales > Cupressaceae > Sequoia > Sequoia sempervirens. The sequence continues at coordinate 36,742 of VDFB02191711.1, forward strand.
CCTCTGGTTTGCCGAAGGTTGGACCACGAAGATTGGCAAATGCAAGCCATTGTTTGCGAAGTATGGTAGATTCCTCTGAAATATACATTTTTGTAAGGGCCCTCATGAAGCCTTCTTTCACCTCTTCATCATGAGATGGAGCCACTCTCCCAGGCCTCGGTGCATACCATTTCAGATTGAGAGCATAGGCTGCCATATGAAGCGGGGTGTTCATAATGTCCCACCGTCGCGTCACAATGGGCCTAAGATGCTCCTCATAAAATGCCAAAGAAGGGTCCTTGCTATAAATTGCTTGTTTGACCTGTCCAAGCATACTATCAAAGGTCTCATAAATCTCTCCAAGGCTAGGAGAGTCAGTATCAGCATATCTAATCACTTGCACAATAGGCTGAATGAAGGAGCATACATAACTGCAAGTGCAAACAAGTTACAAAAATTAAAATCAGGTAAGCTGCTAGCCTATAAATATTAAATAATAAAATGAAAATCAGCAATAATAAAATTTAATAATTCAAATAAATAATAAAATCAGCAATGCCAATTTTCTTACCTCATTGTGGACCACCAGTCATCATCAAGGATTTTTTGTTTCACCCTTTTTCCCTCCGTTGTGCTTGACTCTTGCCATCTACCCCACTCTACATTGACCATCATTAATTGTAGAGCCTTTCGGACCTCAAGCATCCTCTCCAATAAAATGAAGTAGCTGGCATATCTAGTCTCCACGGGCTTGAGGAATTCCTTCCTCGAAAATGTTCTAAACAAAGCAAGTGAAGTCTGATGGTTGCAAATGAACATTTGCACCTCTCTAGCCTCTGCAACCACTGCCTTCACCCAATCTATCTTCCCAATGTCCTTCAAGGTATTGTTCAATGCATGCACGCAACAAGGGGTCCAAAAAATGTGCTTATAAGCACTCTCCACCATCAATCCAGCTAATTTACACACACGGGCTGAATCGGTCACTACCTGGCAATGGCATATCATCAAGTTGATATGAGATTACTAGATTAGTATAGAATATAGATATCAAAATGAAAAATTTAAGTAACTAATAAGAAAATCAAAATAAAAAATAAGAACGAAAGAAAATCAAATTAAATCATACCTGCACAACATTAGAGGCTCCAACCTCCTCTATAGCATCTCTCAAAATTTGAAATTGGAAGGTTGCATCCTTCCTTTTGCCTGAACAATCTACAGCTCTAAGAAAATAAGAGCCTGCTGTACTAGTGACAATAAGATTGATGAGTGGCCGATGTTTGATATCGGTCCACCCATCCATGATTATGGAGCAGCCATCTGTCAACCATGTTTGTCTCATATCCTCCATCAAAATACTCACCTTGGAGTACTCTTTATCAAGAAGGGTGGTGCGTAACTTAGTTTCTCCAGGTGGAACATATGAGGGACCAGCAACTACAATATCTTTGCACATTTGTTTAAAATATGGTGAACGTGAGACATGAAATGGTATGGCATTAGCATAAAAAAACTTGGCAATAGAGGAATCAGCCCCATCTTTTACTGTAACATTAAACATATCAGCAACATTCATACTCCTTTTCTTTCCTCTAGTAGAATCATCCCCCACATGAGAGTGAGAAGCTGAAGCAACATCTAGTGATGGTGTAGGCATTCCCATACTAGGCTGCAAACTCTCAACTGAAACCCCTTTACTTAATGCCTCCCCCTCCATATGCAATCTAGTTGCCTCAATTTTTTGTTGTTGGGTTATTTTTCTACACCCTTTCACCCCTTGACCACCAATCCACAAAAGATGGCAATAAAATCTCGTATAGCTGCCCCTATATTGTTTGTGGCACAAATGACACTCCCATACTCTACTACCCCCCGAATTTTTTTTCTTCTCTTTATTAACTCTTGTTGCAAATTGTAGTAGAGGTTTTTTGGGGTTAAATGGGCCTTTTGCCCATTTTTTGAGGATTTCAGATGGACATTCAAATGGGTTTGAACCTGCTGACCCTACTCCACTCCCACTCTCTGAACACCCCTCAATGTTTGCAGTTGCACTACCTCTATGTCTATTTCTTGTTCTTTGTGTTTGAGTTCTTTCTTGCATTTGGATTTCAATATCCTCACTTTCACGATCACTGCTGCTACTCATGGTTGTTTTCTAAATTTTTATGAAGTTTTTGATTTCAAAGAGCTGCAAGTTAAAAAAAAGAAGAAGTAAACACTAAATGCCCTTTCTATGTGTTGAAAAACTTAAAAAATCTTGCAAAAATTAAAAACAAATAGCAAATACAAAACAAAGATGAAAAACATACCTCTAATATGCTGGAAATGATGCCCTAAGCTCCTCTTTAAACTGTTGTTCTCTCCTTCACTCAGCTACTCTCCTTTTGCTATGCTTCACTTCACAAGGCAAGAAGTAAAAATGAGTTGCTTTTCTCATTTTAGGCCACATATAAGGCACAAATTAGGTTAAGTACATTGGGGCGTCCCTTGTGGGCCCCCCCATACCTTTTTTTTTAAATTTAAAAAACTTTATTTTTTTAAAAAAATGCATTTGATTTTTTGCTGGGCCGTAGGGTACAGCTAGCCGTACCCGGTACAGACGAGGGATGGCTGGGCCGTTTTGGGTACGGCTAGCCGTACCCTACGTCCCTTGCCAGTGAGAAAAAGTACCCGGTAAGTACCGGGTACTTCGAGGCCAAAAGGGGACTACTAGGGGACGTTTCCTAGCCGTCCCCGCATCCCCGTTTCGTACCCGGTACGGGAAACGGGTAGAAAATGCAAGGGACGCGTCCCCGTGGAGCACAACTTTTTTCCCTCAAGAAATGATACCTAATAGCAATATGCTTGGTTCTCGCATGCATAACAGGATTGTTGGCGATATTGATTGCACTAGTATTATCACATAAGATATGAACAGGCTGAGGTACTTCTACCTTGATGTCTTTGAGTGTTTGAACCATCCACAAGACCTGAGAACAATATGAGGCAGCTGCAATATATTCTGCTTCAGCAGTTGACAAAGACACTGAATCTTGTTTCTTGCTATGCCAGGACACTAATTTGCCACACAGGAAGAATGCTCTTCCACTAGTACTCTTTCTATCATCAAGACAACCTGCCCAATCAGCATCAGTATAGGCAAGTAAAGTAAAATCATTATGTCTAGGGTACCATAAACCATAATCAATAGTGCCATTGAGATATCTAAAGATTCTCTTGATTGCATTAAGATGAGATTGCTTGGGAGAAGACTGAAATCTTGCCACTAATCATACAATCTGCATGATATCATGCCTAGAGGCTGTCAAGTAGAAGAGACTTCCTATCGTAGATCTAATAATGTCTGATCCACATTAAGTGAATCATCATCTTTTCCTAGCTTGCATCTAATAACCATAGGAGTCCCAACTGGGCTACTTTCATCCATTTGAAATCTTTTGAGCATTTCTTTTGCATACTTCATTTGAGAGATAAAAATACCTTTCTCAAGTTGTGAGACTTGCAACCCAAGAAAGAAAGACAACTCTCCAAGCATAGACATCTCAAGTTCATATTTCATGATGTTAGGAAAAGCATTACACATGTTGTCATTTCTACCAAAAATAATGTCATCTACATAGACAGCAACAACAAGAATCATGAAATACAAATTGCTGTCAACACCTCCTTTTGTGAACCCTTGCCCTTGCAAATACTTGCACTTGGTTAGAGATCGAGATAATGCCATTGAATTTGCAAAGGAGGCTATTAGGGCATTCAAAGAAAGGGAGAGAAAGGTTGATGAGCTTTTTGTTGAGCTTGTTTCGACAAAAGACATATTAGAAGATACTCGGATGGTACTAATGGAGGTAGAAGATCAACTATCCGATACCAAGCTTTCCAGAGAACAAGAGCATGAGCAAAGAGTTGAAGAAATCAAGCAAGTAATTGATGAGCTTGATAGTCTTCAAGAGGAGTTTGACTTAGAGGCATTCCAGAAGAAATTAGAAGTTGCATGTGTAGATTTGGATCAACAAGTTGGATTTGAGCAAGAGAAAAGGAATGATTTTCAAATTCTTGATAATCCCATAGTTCTACGGAGTTTCCTGATGGGGGGATAGGTTTCGGGAATGGGTGACCAAGGGTCTAAGTTTGGGGACCGCGTCGTGGCGGCAACATTGAAATATATATAGTACTTGAAAAAATAGTCAAAAAAAGAAATATAAGTATAAGAATTACAAATGAAACTTTGGCAAACTAGTTTTAAGCATTTGAATTTTGAAGTGAACATTAACTTGACATCACTCTTCTTGATCATCCTCATCCGTCTTGCTCTTCATTCTCACTCTTTCACCGTAAACTTGCAACTTTCACTCTCACACTCATAGTAATAGGAAAAAAAAGATGTATAAGTATAAGAATTACAAATGAAACTTTGGAAAACTAGATTTAAGCATTCGAATTTTGAAGTGAACATTAACTTGACATGACTCTTCTTGCTCTTCATCTCGCTCCTCAACTGTCTTGCTCTTCATTCTCACTCATTCACCTTATACTTGCAGCTTTCACTCTCACACTCATAGTATTTGCTTCTTGTTGATTTGTTTTTGTGAATTGAAATGAGGATAGGAGGCAGTTTTATGAAGTTTATGGGGTTTGGGTGGGGCCCATAGGCCATTAGGGTTTGGCCTTGGGCACATAAAATTTTGATTTTTATTAAAAAGACTTTTTTCTGATCATTTGGTCGTAGGAGACACCTGGGTGTCTTCAAGATGGTCTGGAGACAACAAGGAGTCCCCTAGACGTTTTGAGGACACCCCAACATCCTCGAAGTCCTAGGAACGTCTTGGAGACAACAACACTAGTGGTGGGCTAGTGGGGGGACATCCCCCCCAAGTCTCCAAGTCTCCAAGACGAGGACTTCTAGGAAATGTGAGGTTTTTAGTGGGGGACATGTCTCTGTGGAACACTGGATAATCCTCTCTTTGAAGTGGGTGCAAAGTCAATTTATGATAATCCACTCATTGTGATGGAAGATAAAACATCTGGTGAAGCTTCCAAACATGAGATAGAGTGTGGTTTCCAACTTATTGATGATTTGATATCAAACCATGAGGACGCATCAAACTTGGTGATTTGTAATCTTCCAAGGTTGCTTGATAGTGAATGCATAAGTGGGGTTGAGGATGAAGTCTCCACATGGGAAGTGTTGGATCATGGTGATTTCAACATCGTTGACATCAAGGTGTTGTCCAAACATAGTTTGGTAGCTACTGAAAGTTTCATTACAACAACAAGGAAAGGAGATTTCAGGCTTGTTACCTATGAAGCATGGGAGAAAGAAGGACCAAGACATATCATGTTTGACAATCCATACCTTGGGTTGAGTGATGTTTTATCTTGTGCTAATCCTTTTTGGGGGTTGGGTTTGAAGATAACAATTGCTCCATGCTCCATAGTTGATGATGCTTTCATGGATGGGTTGCAGGCGATTACCCAAGAAGTTACAAACTTCCATGGTAAGCAAGATGTTATGAATGATATGTGGGGTTGTGATTTGTACATTTCTCGGTGTGCTAGAGATCATTCTTGGTTGAGTATCCGTTTTGTGTTTCCAATTGGTCATCTACAAATGGACTGGAGAGAGGCTTTCCGTGCCTAGGAACATGTGCATGAACAAATTGTTGCTGTTACCTCTCTTTGCAGCCTTCTTATGAGTCCATTGATTTCTCCACCATTGGATTGGAGAGAGATTTTGAGCAAAGGTTGGGTCTATGGTGAGTTGGTGACACTTGAGAGGACTTTCCTAGCCATGGACATGAGTAGATGTGTCATTTTGGCTGATGTCTTTTAGCGTTGCAGCAGCTGCTCTTCTTTTTGGGTGCTGATTTTTCAAAAATCAGACCTCAAGTTGACCATTTCAGACTTGGAGAGCTGCAGGTATGCTTGTTTTCAGTCCATTCAGTCCCCTAGCAGGATTGACTTGTGGTCTCAGATGAGGGGAATGTTGAGTTTTTGTGATCAGAATATGTGTGGGAGGAGTGTACAAGCACCAATCAGTTGCTATTTTAATCCTTTCACTAGTACTCATGATTGGGGCAGCGGGTTAATTTTCAGTTGTCTTTGATGATGGAGTGCAGGAAGCTAAGAATGAGGAAGTTGGCAGCTACTTTCTCAATTTTACCTATAGGGTGCCACAGGGTTTTGATTATGGAGAGCAATTCTCTAGGGAGTTGGCTAAGATTTTGTTGAGTTTGATTGCTCTTCTTATGGGGGAATTTCATGAGGTTACATTTGTAGGCACCCTATATGTTCGCTCCTTCATCGAGCCTATTGTGCAAGTGATGAGATATGCAAATACTAAATCTCTTTACCTTGGAGAGATTTATGAGACCTTTGATAACATGCTTGGACAGATCAAGCAAGCAATTCATAGCAGGGACCCTACTTTGGGTTTTTATGAGGAGCATCTTAGGCCCATTGTGACGTGACGGTGGCGTTGAACACCCGAAATACTAAGAGGGGGGGTGAATTAGTATTCCTTTAAACCATTTAGACATTAGCCATCCAATTACCAAAATACATTTAACTGCAATAATGAATGAAAGCATGAAACATCCACAAAATCACATGACACATGAACATCAAAGTTTTTATGTGGAAAACCCGAAATGGGAAAAAAAACGGTGAGGGTTAGCTCACAATATATTATATGCGGATATAATATGTTATAGAAATGCTCACAGTTGGTGGACTCATTGTCCGGTAGACTGACTGCCCAGAGAGAATAAGATAGAAGAAGTAAGGAGTGGCTCACGGCCTATTAAATTGTTACAAATGCATCTACAATATGTTGGATTACAGTTCCAATGAAGTACAAAACAATCTTTGCACTGATGTTAATCGATGCTTTGCTTTGCATTTGCACACTTTGCAACACAATTCACACAACTTTTATCAAATTTGCATCATACACATGTAGGTGGAATGCCATACATGTCACCATTTGCACATTACTCGCATCACTTCCCAAAAT
>VDFB02191712.1:0-34396 GCA_007258455.2 Sequoia sempervirens
AAGAGGTATTTTTAGGGGAGTGTACATGGTTTCTCTTCTAATCTCAATTTTGGGAGGGAGCATTTCCTCACATGGAGTTCTTTCCTTCTCACTTTTTTGGGACATCACATCAACCATCTCTCTTTTTTTCTCTTATGGGGGAAAATTTGTTGGACATTGTGCTATAAGTATTCTTTGGGGGGTCATGATGATTCCTCCTTCTATCTTCTATCTTCTTCACTTGTGTGTTTTCATCGTATCATTTTTCTTTTAGAGAGGGATTTTTCTCCTTTACCTTGTTTACGATAAATGTGTACATGGGTACCTAACATGGCCAAGTATTTTGGACCCATCATCATTGTATTTATCCTCCCTAAGTTTTACTCAATGGGAGATCTTAGTGTAGATTGGGTTATTTCATATCTAGTTAGCTAATCACCTTTTCGAGGTTGACCTATTAGCACTAGTTATGTCTCCACTTAGGGACTTATCTTTTAGACTCACTTCATGTGGTTGAGAAACGTTTACTCACCTTTTAAGACACCTATTTAATGCACACTTTATGCATACTTAAACACTTGTCATATGATAAAATATTTGTTACACATTTGGAGGGGTAGTCAAATGTTTGGTCCTACCTTCCCATCTCTTCTATCTTTCCTATATATACAATGAAATCATTGTATATTTTAGACACTCTCGTATTATATAATAGACATTATTTTGTACTCATTTATTCACTAGTGGAAGATATCATGAGATTGTGCTTTCAAATTTTGGCTTCTCCAAAAAATCCTACCCTCGGTGATGTTTTAGGGAATCTTGGTGATAAATACCACCTCCTGCTAGAATTGTTTTAGCTACTTAGCTTTTTTATATTATATTTGGGCTTCATCTTGTTACTTTCTATCACTTGGAACTAGTCCTATCTAGATGTTAGGGGATTTTATTTTTACCATCCACTTTTTTGTGTGTGAATACTATACTTTTATCTTGTATATTAATTAAAAGTTAAATATACATTCATTTATAAAAAGACACATAAGGAATATAGTACTTTTTTTTATCGAATTTACAATACTTAAGTTAAGGCATCTCTTTGAAATTTAGTATGTATATCACTTTTGCATATAAGGATATCGTGAAGAAAGTCTAGAGAAGATCTAAGTCAATTTTGATGCTTCACCATAAATAATGACTTATTTGATTACATATATTAGTTATATAAGAAAACATGATATCTTAGTTTATGACATAGATATTCTACCTGAATTAGTTATTAATGAGAATATACCTATACATATTATAGTGACATATATATAGATATAAAATCTAAGCACTATTGGGTTGATATTAATGAGCATTTATTTTTTCATTATATATCTCATTGTCCATCCTTCATAGGGATTATGAGAACCTTTTAATCAATTTTACAGAACTTGTCTTCATTTATCTACATGTTTTCTAATTATTATCCACTTTGTGTGACAAATGTTGATGAGGACTTCACCTCAACATTTTATAATGCAACTAGGGATATTGCTTCATTTGATTTTAAGCCTAGTGAGTGTATTATTTCCACATATCATGTTATTTATACTCTTGAATAAATAGACACTTCTTACATATGCCTGTATTGTGAAGTATTGAAATGTGTAAATTCAAAAGCAATAGATACAACACAATCAATGAGACATTGTATTAGAGAATTCAAATCACAAAACTAATTGGATTAAAACAAAGAAAATGCCCTAAAGTCATCCCATTGTTTCCTATCTTCAAGGATTCGTTAAATCATAATGGCTCTTAGATTGCTTTGTGCACTATGACCTCGAGAATGACAACTAGAAGAACGAAATATTGGAAGATGCAAGAAATATATTCCTACATGATTGGTTGAATTATATGATAGATGAGTGATATGATGCTGTGATAAGGATGTGATGCTAAATGTGTTGATGCAAATGTTGTATGAAAAATACTATGATAACTAAAGTGCGGCTAATAACTAAGCCATGATTATAAACTAAAATGCTAAGAATGTTAAATGCTCAAACACTAAATGCTCACAAATGCTCCAATGAAAATTCTATAGAGTAAGATTGCTCAAAGTTGGGATATGAAATGTTGTAGAATGAGGTTGCACTTATAGGATTTCCAAGGCATATTTTGATGTGGCAACAACCAATGGTCAAGATTTTAGCTAGAGAGATCGAGGGTGGAGGAAGAAGAAGTTAGAGGGAATCACAGAGAGTGTTCCCTTTAATAGAACACTTTGCCAAGTGTGAGAGAGAATAAACGGAGGAAGAGAGCCAAGTGTCTCAAGTTTGTTTTAGAATTTGTTGAAGAGAAATCCCATTTAAATATTAAGGATATTTAAATTCATGAGACACATGATGAGGTGGCAAGAGGAAAAGTTGTAGACATGTGACTAAATTTAAATTTAGAATTATTCAAATTTAGTAAGAAGGTATTAATTAAATAAAACAAACTAATTGAATTTGTTTATTTAATTAAAATTAGAGGAATATGATTTAAGATAAAGAAGAATTAGAAAATGTGAACCATATAAATTTATTTATAAGTAGACAAAATAAGAGGTTTATTAATTAAATAACTTGTATTTAATTAATTGATTATCCTGACCGATTTTAGGTGTATACAATTCCTTTTAGAAATGGGGAGATATCTTCCATACACCTTTGGTTTTGTTTCTTCCTAAGGGGAGGAGTGTTGTTTGATGATCATGGACCATCTTTTACATCAAGTTCTAGGCATCTATGATTGGATCTTTGTGGGGCTTCTTTTCCCTTCCACTTTATTTCTCTCTCTCTATTATGGAGGGGGGTGTACTTCCTTGTTGTGGGAGGGGGGGTGTACCTAAAATGGCTTCATTTATTAAGACCCATCATCATCTTTGTAGCCACCTAAGCTATACTTAATGGGGGTGTTGGTGTAGGTTTTTTATTCTTCTAGTGAGTTAATTTATTTTTCCTTAGTCCTAGGTTTTTCCTACACTTTTAATAATATTTCTTAGGTTAATAAAGTGAGTTTATTTATTTAATAACTAGGAGATAAGATGTTGAGGTATCACCATCCTAAAAGGGTGGACCATTTACTATTTTTAGACCACTTGGTGGTCACTCCCTATTGATTGATTTTGCCACCTTGATCTTCTCCTTGGTTCTATATGAACTCACTACCTATCTTGTATATTCATACATATTTATATTTATTGTTGCATAATTTAGCATACATGTATATTGATGCATGCAGTCATTCATCAACAACTTTTTTTTAGTTTGTAATGCAATTTTTTCATCTTGACATTTGCACACCTCTTGGAATTTTGAGTTTGTAATTTTCTTATTTTATTTATAGTTTTATAGCTTATTTGTCTCATAGAAATATCTTGGTTATTCATTTATTTCAAATTTACAACACCAGCGATCCCCTTGCACATCCAAAAGGTCATTTATGCCCTAGTTTAATGTGGTGACCATCAAAAAAGGGTTTTTTTACCCTAAAAAGATGTCCATTATTTGGGTGAGTATTCATGAGCAATTTTTAGTGGTAAAGTGGAAAACTTTATAGGATTCCATTAATGAGCCAATATAGCCTTGCAACCATGAAATCAAATCCAAATTATATGTTTAAAAATCATTGTTTATGCTAAAAACCATAAATTTAAAGGAGAGAATTGTGCAATAGCTTTACTCTAATTTATTTCAAAGAGTGCAAAGCTTGAACATCCATGCCATTTCAAATTTATGAGCTCATTAAGATCAAATTTTAGATATGTATTATTGCTTCTAATAAAATATTATAACCTTAGATTCAACATTATGGGCTCTCATGCCGAAACTTTCAAATTGTGTGTATATGATATATTTAAAAGGACACCAACACTAGGTCATTATATGTCATCTAGGATCACCCTCCATCAACAAGTAGCACTCATTAATAACACCTTTGATATTTAAAATAACTCATATTCTTATCATAACAATATTTTGAATCAAGCATTCCAAATATATCAACTCTTTTATCAACAAGCATCAAAACCTTAGTTCATGCACTAGGTGACTTACCACTCATTACACGCTTATTCAAGTCTCAAATCCCTCATTAACTCAACCACATATTTTGGCAAAATTTTACATTTGTTTCTTAGTCTTTCTTACAATAAAGTATCAAGATCATTGAATCATTGACTGAGATGGAAAGTGGGAAACTAGTTGCCTTCCTCTCTTAGAGTAGCAAGTTTTAATTATGTTCTTCAATACCATCAAATCTTCTCTTTGTAGGTGTAGATACAAACAAAAATTTACTGCAAGGACTAAATTTTTGAAGACTTTAGGTTCAATGTGTTAAATAACAAGGCCAACCTACACATGCAAGGATCAAAATCACTAACATGTGGGTTTGAAATAGGTTCACACATAATCACATATTTCATTGAGCATAATTGTCTCAATCTATTCATCTAAAATCTATTTTCATACATTAGTAACTATCATTTATTCCTGTCAAATTAGTCTCTTCCTTTTTTAACTTCAAGATATCCATTTACTTTTATTTTATTTATATTTTAAATCCAATCAAACAAACATTTTAAAAGTTAATTTTTATATCTAATTTTTTTTTTATTGATATAAGATTTTTATTTCACTAGAAAAGTAAACTTGTTATTTAACACATACATATACATAAAATATTAACAACTAAATAAAAACTAAACCTCCTTCGCATATATTGATAAGTCCTTTTGTTTTCAAACTATAAAAAAACTTTAACTAGCAATGACACCTTGGTGTGCAATGGGTACGCCGAAGAGGTGTGGAAGGTCAATTAGGGAAAATTTGGGTCTATTGCTTAGAGGGAGATATGGAGATAGAAAAAGGGAGAGATGGAGGGCAGAGGATAAAGAGAGTGAGGGGGATAAGGAAGATAGAGAGGAAGAAATACATAAAGATAGATATGGAGAAAGAAAGAGATATGGAGAGAACGAGAGGGAGAGATAAAAAGAAGGGAGAGGGATAAATAAACAGTATAAGATTGACATCATGTACTACACAAATGTGAAAAAAATAGATCAATTTTTTCTCTAATTAATAATATTATTATATTGAGACATGAGCCTTTGCTCGAAACAGTCAATTGACTGAATTAGGCCGGCGCCACCAGGGAGCGGCAAATCTTTGCTGACGAAAGGTCACTATCATTGCACGGACGGCCACGATCTTTTTCACCTTCCTGCATCCTTTATGCGGGAGAGAAACGCCTTCGGCGTAATTAACAGGTCGCTTCTATTTTGGTTTCATCCTTCTCACATTTAACCGTCAGGAGAGAGAAAATGTTATTTAAAACTATAGAGAATGAATCTTAATGAAAATATTTTTTAAAATCCACATAGTCCGTACCACGTGTTTTGATGACCACACAGAAAATCTTACTGAAGATATTATTTCCACAGAGAGAACCTTATAAACACTCCCCCAACAACAGCTTTTCTTCAGCCCGGAACATTTTCTCTGTTTTCACGATCGAGTGGTCAAATTCATGGAGAAAATTCAGCACAAGCATGTTGATGTTGGGGAACTGAAATTACATGTTGCAGAGATTGGATCAGGTATTTCTCGCACATTATTCAAGGTTACTTAATCTGCTCTTAGCTTATTCTTCTTATAATGTATGGCCATGCCTAATGAGATTTGGTTACAGGTCCAGCTGTGCTGTTGCTGCATGGCTTTCCTGAAATTTGGTATTCATGGCGTCATCAGATGATTGCCTTAGCAGATGCAGGATTTCATGCAATCGCTCCTGACTACAGAGGCTATGGACTCTCTGACCAGCCTTCAAAAATAGAGGAAGGCAACTCTGTAGACCTTGTGGATGACATGGCCGGCCTTCTTGATGCTCTTGGCATTCAGAAAGTCAGTACCCAAAACTCTATTCAATGAATTTATAGGCCCTTGATAATCTAGAATCCTCAACTCACATCAAGTTTTTCCCAGAAGGGAGCCATTTTGTTCAAGAGCAATTCCCTGAGGAGGTGAATAAGCTTGTTCTTGGCTTCCTCAGCCAGCAGCTGTAATGCCAGAATACTTCAAGATCAGGCATAGTCGCACCAACTGTCATAGCTATAGAATAAAGAATAATTGCTAGAGTATTTCATTGTCTTGTGAAAGGGGTTTACAATAAATAACCATAATCTCTAATTTTGAGCTAGGCATTTTTCTGTGCCATAGATGCTGAAGCATAGAATATATTAATAGGATAATGATATTCTAAAATCTTAAATAGGATAAGGAATATGGAGTGTGATGCGCAATGTTGATATAAAAATTTCAATATAATCGGATCTAGAAACAATATTTATCAACAATTATGGATTGTGAAAATGTGATATCATTAAGCTCTAAAATAGGAGAAGGAACAAAGAGGAATTATATGCATCAGATTTCCCTAACAATTATTGTCTTCGGAATAAGGGCAAAGAAATCCCACGTATTAGATTGCTTCCATAGAGCTTGCATCTGATCTAGAGGTGCTCAAATTTCATACACGGATATTTTTACAAATGTTTGGATTCCCAAACATTAAGTAGATACAAGCATTTAATTTATTTTTGCACCTAGATGATCATACTCTTACCATAGTAACAATATTCTTCAAATATTTATTTTTATTTATCAATTTACAATTGATATAAATCTAGGTTAATTATAATTAATGTTTGGTTTGATTTATTTAGTTTAGAATCATGTAAAAGGGTTTATATTGGTGGTGAGCTTTACATATCTTATATTTTCTAAGGTTTGATCTTATGATTTATTTATCTTTCATTAATATTTGAAATATAAATTTTCTAATTGATTATTTTTTATCACTAGTTTGAATAGGGTTTTATTTTTCTTTTATATTATGCTTTATAGCTTCATTTTCCCCTAGGGTTTGTGGTTCATAGTGTGACTTTGCTTTTCTCTATACTACCCACCCTTGTTTAAATCTCCAAAAGTTACATTTACAAATCTGATTTTTTCCTATTATTTCATATTATAGGGTTTGGATCCAACTTTGCATTTGATTAAATCGTACTTTGATTAGATATACTATTTTAAGTAATATAAACTTGTTTTAAGTAAAATCTCCAAATTTTATCAAGAATAATTTGGATTTCATTCTAAGAACAGTAGGCGATATTTTACATAAATAAGCTCTATTCCAAATTAAATGGGACGAAGATTATTTTTCAAATAAAATTGATTACAAATAAAAGTTTTGGACAATGAACTAGACATATTTCAAATAAATGTCGTATTCCAAATAGATTCAAGATATTTCAAATAATGTAGACTAATTCCAAATAAATTGGTCTTGAAGAAAAAAAAATGAAAAATCTAAGTTGTATTTTGAATTGTGTTCCAAATTATATGGATTCATTTCAAATAAATGGGCATAATGAATTAACTCATTTTAAATAAACTAGATTTATTTGTAGCACACTAATGTTTGTCTAGACTAAATTGTAGTTACCTATGGGGTTAGTAGATGCACCCCATATCCACACCATGCAAAGAGTACAACAATGAGAAGCTTTGTATGTATGGGATTGAACCACATAATAACATTCAAGCTTCCAAGGCTAGTTCCTTTTAGGTTTTCATCATATTTCCATTGATTTTACCTTATAGAGAAAATAGAAAGAGAGAAATAATAATAAAATAAATACTAATCTATAAAATAGGATGGCCATGTTAATTTTGCAAATGAGATATTGATGAAAAGTTGGCTCTATGTACTTTATAGTGGTGAAGGTTATTTTCCCAAACTCCATTGTTTGGTGCTTGTATTTGTTCTTTGAAGTCAAGTTTGGATTTTTGGCTCCCAAGCTCATAACGTTTTGCCATGATCCTTGATTTTCATGATTCTTGTGGCATTTGAAATGTATTAAGGAGGTCTATGATGCCATCCATGCGCTTTTTTAGATTCGCCTTCAAATATATTTCATTTAGATTTGTGTGTATTCACATTTTGGTTGATCACTTAGACATCCTGTCACTTGGGAAGGTGTTATTTTGATCCATGCACTTCATTTCAGTTCTAGAACAATATTCTATCCTGTTACTTCAAAAATATTTCAAGGTTTCTCCATATCAATATTTTTTTCAGTGTTCCTTAGCATCAGAACAATCAATCTTTGTTTTTGTTGCTTTATCATGATTCTAGAGTTGCTCCAACAATTGAGAGTTTCTAGTGTTTCTAGCATCAGACTCATCTTATCCTTTGTTGCTTGATTAAGGTTCTAGTGTTTCTTTGTAGCATGTTATCTCATTGAGGGGGAGGGGGGGCAGAGCGGGGTTGCATACTCTCTCTTCTTTCCTTTCTATGGAGGGGAATTTGATTGTATCTTTTTTAGTCTTTTAGAGATAATTTTTCTCACTAAGTTTTCTCATTTTCTTCATTTGTGAGAGATTGCATTTGTACATGTAGATACCTAACATGGCCTCATAGTCGAGGTCCATCATTGCATCTTTGCATCATTTGCATAATAATCTACTCGCTAAGTTACACTTAAGGGGTGGTGTTGGTGTAAATAGGTGTTTTACCTATCTAGTTCACTTATAGGTCCTATTTACATGTTAATTTTATTTAGATCCTAGGAATATTTCTACAAATATTAGGTGTCATGTGATCTTATCTTATCTTATCATGTAATTTAATACTTGTGTCCTAATTCATTCAATAATGTTGAGGTAGTTGTCTCATTGTACACAATTAAGACACATGTCATGATCTTGTATAATCCTATATCAAAACCTTGCATTTATAAGCAAGACATCTTATATATATTTTACATATTCAATCTTGTAATCTTTCATCCTTAATCATAGCAAGATATTCTTGTCATTTATCTCTTGTGGAAGATATTATGGTTTGTCAGACGATTGCAAGCTGTTGGGAGTTCACCATTAACTCCTATAGGCCAAGATTAATATTTTTGTATTGGTGAGATATGATGAAACACTAGATCTAATATAATCAGTAGAAGAGAAATTGGACATATCAATAGTAATGTAGAAGGTAAATGGTCATCCATAAATAATAACAATAATAGGTTAGAAAAATTCTCCAAAATTCATATATTAATATGTTATCCTCGAATCTAGCTGCGCTTAATTCATGGGATAACCCCCTACGAAACTTGTTTGTTTCGTAGTCTTGTATACTCTAAGCATGCAAAACGAGGTGAATTTATTTTTTCTTTTTGTCCGTGGTCCTAAGCCTTGAATTGTCCCCTCGAGCGCTCGCTTTTTCTTGTTTCTCAAAAAGCTTCAAAACGAATATTTTGTCACTTTTTACTTTTCTAGAGTTAGAAATTTTTTTGCCCATGTAAGGGTGTTGTTTTTTAATGCTCCTACATGAGATGCTAGAGTTTTTTTAAGGTGTAGCCGCGCTGTTTTTCAGGGCCACTACACATCTTGAACTTTTTTGAAAAATGCACGGGCAGAATTTTTCACCACTTGTGCACTTTCTCACCCTCACACACATGAAATTAATTCAGACTTTCAGTTCATTAATGCAACTTCATTTAACACTTATTAATATCATTTAAGTTGTTTTTAGTCTCATTTGTGATCCTTTCCTTGTGTTTTCTCCTTCTCCTCATCATTTTTTGGTGAAGACCTATTGATCACATCTCTGCGTGGAATTGTGAAGATTCATGGGTGTTTTCGTCAATTAGGGTTTGCATCTATTCTTCATCTTCAGGTATGTTTTCTTTTTATTCTTTTGTATTTCTTTGTTAGGGTCCTAACTAAGTTTATTTGCTTAGAATGTTTGTTCAAATCTATGCAATGTTTTTCCCAATTCATGTTAGGCTAGGTCGTTTGTAAATCATTTTTAACTATTCACTCCTTGAATCATTGTTTGCCCTAGTCGACTCATCTTTTGGGTTTCTATGTTGTATCAAAGTGTCTAGAACACCAGTTTTATGATGAAATATTGTTGACCAATATTACTTACTAAGTCTTCGTGTTCTCATGTATTGGTGTTGTTTTTAAACTAACCCATCATTCCTTTGTTTCATCTTTTTTACCCTAAAATGTGAACTAGGGTTTTATGATTTGCATTATCATCAATTTTTGCCAACTGATGTAAATGGTCTTCTCCAAATTTTCAAACATATAATTTGAATGTAATGGTGGAAATTTTATCTGCCACTACTACATGACAAGTTTCCTTTATATGTGATGGCGGAGAAAATCTCTGCCATTACATACCAATTTTCCAAGTAAGTCCCCAATGTAGAGGTGGGATTTTTCACCGCCTCTACACAAAAGACCTTCCCCATGTGCAATGGCAGTGAAAAATCCCACCATTGCTCTTCTAAATTTAGTTTACAAGTTACATGTATGAGCGGGATTTTTCACTGCTCATGCAAGAATATGAACTTCCCAAAAGATGTAGAAGCACTAATTTTTAGCGCCCATACACTAAACCTTCAAATCAATTTTTTTTTTTAGACTATAGGAATTGATCAGGTATTTGTCCCCCTATAAACTGTAGTGCACTTGGTAAAAAAATTTCATGTGACTGGTGGCACCAGTGCGGCATGCCCTCCAATACCACAAGGATGGTGGGGAGACTAGACCTCATTACCTCTTGCCTACAATAGGATGCTTTAGCTAATCGAGCTAGGCCCACTGCCCCAAAAAATTAAGTGATATTAAGGTTTGGTCCTTGGTTGTTGGCACTGCATGCAATAATCCCCACCAATTCACCAAGGAGCCTGCCCTTAACACAAGGTTAAATAGACTCCATTGTTGATGTGGTAGAGAGCAACCCCACGAGGTTTGAACCTTGGTTGTTGGCTCTACAGGCAAGAAGCCCCACCATTTCACCAAAGGGTCGCCCCTAAACCTTCAAATCAATTCAAAGCAATGTAGGAGCGCTAATCTTTAGCACCTATGCATAAAGTGAACTTCCAAAGTATGTAAGGGTGCCAAATTTTAGCACCCTTGCATAAAATCCTGAATTTTCCACTAACTCCCAAAAATTTCCAAAATTGCATCCCGAATTCCATTTCACCCACATTCACTCGATTTTTCTCACTGTGTTGCTCATATTTGCTCACTCCAAAGTGCTCACTTTGATTTCCACATTCCCTCACTTTCATAATGCATACTCTTCTAATATTGGGAAAATTCATTGTTTCCTTGCAGTTGTACTCCTTTCAGGCATTCATCCAAGGCATTTATCAAGATATATCAGGGTTTTCTAGTGTGTTTGATGACAACTAAAGAATCTTTGTCATCAAGAAAGAAGGAAAAAATAAAATACAAGTATCAAGGTGTTTATCTATCAGTAGTGGTCACATCCAAGATCAATGAGATCAAGGATACAAAAATTGGACATCTTGATATGAATGAATTTGTTAAAAGAACAAAGAAGCAACATTTGGAAAAGGATTTAGAGGCAATTGTTTATAGCAATCTCCATCAGGTTGCATCATTCCTAGTAGTAGGTCATTGTCTAGAATTCATCTTGCAAGTTGCCTTGCACTACATCTAAGAGGATAGAAGTGTTAGAGACTCTTTAGGATAGGTAATGATGAGGTTGCCTCATTCACCTACCATTGGTCAGACCCAGACGAGTGAATACACCTATGCTCTTCCACACCTGACCTCTAGACAGGCGAATTTTCTCCTAGACAAGTGATTACGCACTCACCCCAGACCTAAACGGGTGCTTCTGCACTCACCTATCCTTGACCGAACTAGAAAAATAGGATTTCTTCAACCCTTCACCTTCGACACCCAAGGGTGAGATCAACACTTAGATGGACGAAAATGCACAAAGGCGAAAGCAACATCCAAATAGGAAAATTTGTAGACGAGAAAATTTGCAAATGGGCGAGTCTGCTGACAAGAGAATTTGTAGATAGGTGAGTCTGTTGATGGGCGAATCTATAGACAAGCAAATCCACCTACTACAGAGGTGAACCTGCACATCCTTCATAGGCAAATCTGCCACCTTTAGAGGTGACTCTGTGCATTCAAAAGAAGGTATAAAAATCCACCTTTTCATTGGGTTGGATGTTCCACCCCCTGGGCTAACAATCATCTATTTTTCATCATTTTTCTTTGCATCTAGTCATCTTTTTGTGCAACTTGTCCTCGCTTGTCTAAGACCAGAAATTGAAACTACTAACTTATCCTGTGCAAGATGATCAGTTGAAGACCTTAGAGTAGTTGATTTCCCTAACTAATCTAGGCACATTTCAATTTTCTAAAGGGTCAATTAACACTTGTTTGGGGTATGAAGAGGATCATGATGGGCCAAAAAGTGGCAATATGATGGGTATGTGTAGGGTATGTGGCTGACAACTTTTTTTCACCCAAAATTGATGAAACGAAAAAGGTTTTTAAAGGATATTCTTATATTTCCACCAATATAAATTATGTTTTACTTTGAATTTAATAAATAATTATTATTCATTTTCTATTTGAATTATGACTAAAGTCTTGATTGATAGGCTAATCGAAAAACATCTATAGCTTTCAAACAGTATTACATTTTTTGAATCCAAAATATGCATCACATTTTATGCTTTGTATATTATAGGATTAAAAAAAAATTGAATTTCATGAAGTTTTGACCAAGTTAAGGTGGTCAAATATAGAAATTTTAATATTTTTTAAAAGTTGTAATAAAAAGTTCAAAATTAATTATTTACCTAAAAAAAGATTACAAAAAAATATGCATCACATCAGGACATGAGTCCTCTACTTATATCTAAAACCTTATAAAAAATAATATCATTTTATTGTGGTTAGGTTGGTCAGACAAAGACCTACTTCTTATTTTTTCCTTGAAATTCAAGTGCTACTGCATTGAAATTTCAAATTTTCACCAAATAGATTTAAAAAAAAAAAAAAACTTAGTAGTTTAGAAACTACATTCAATTTTCTACAGATTCTATTCTTACATATTTTTGAAAGAATATACACAACTTATTCAAATTTTTACGTCAAGTTGCCTAACTCTGATTTTCTGAACTTTTTGCCACTTAAGGGCCTTTTTTTCCATGATGATCCTGCACATACCCTTTGACTTTTTGGAGGAATTTGTTGACATATGCTCTCCCCTTGCATCACACAGTGAGCTTAGGGATCAAAAATCATAGCTAACTCAAGTCCATTTGTGAGTCTAACTAGGAGGTGTTAGTTTTGCATGTATGATCTCCCCTGCACTACGTGAGAGCTTGGGGATCAAAAATTCCTAACACTTCTTTCCCTTTAGGATACTTTCTTGGTATTTCATCACCCGAGGGAAGATCTCAACCACGTGTACTAGCGAGGTGTATAAAGGGGGGAGAACTAAAGTTGTATCCCAATCCAACCATGTCGTGTCTGATGGAGTACTAATATTAGGGTGATTCCTAGTTAGGTGTGAAGGGTTGGTCAAAGTTTATAGTACCTCTTTGGGGCTCCTGATCCACGCTTGTGATAGGTTGGTGTTCACGGTTGTGCCTCATGCACCCTGCTGGTGTATTGAGGACTCACGAGATAGCCTATATAGCCTAGTTTAAGACTTGTGTTTTAGCTGCAACTTGGTGTAGTGTAGGGATTATGGATGGCACCCCAAAGAAACTCACCATGTACTCCCTTAGGTTGAGATAGAAATTCTCATGGTGAACTATGATAGTTCTCGAGGAGAGAGAGAGAAGGTGAGCCTGTGTCATTTTTTGACGACCCTGTGCCATTGGATCTCTACCTATCTACCTTCATGAGAAAGGGTAATGCACCCTAGTATCATAGAGTATTAACCCCTTGAGGTGGTGGGCCTACATCAAGTTTGTAAACCCTTACTACTAATTCTAGGGTTGTTCATGTGCTTGGCATGTGTTCTTGTGCAATACCAGTGAGTGTCTCCAATCTGAGTCAGTCATTGCTCATTGTCTTCTTGTTTGCTATTTTTTCCCTTTCCCATAGTCCCTCCCTTCCCCAGAGGTGAATTTGCTTCTTATAGAGTTGAATCCACATTGCGGATGGGTGATCTTTCCCCATGAGGGGTGAATCTACGTCCTTGTTAGGTCTATCTAGTCAATCATCCCCATAGGAAATTCTACCTTACATAGAGGAGAATCCGCTTGTCTGGTCCATTCACCCCTTTGGAAATCTAGCTTCTCCAAGAGGTGATTTTTCCCTCCATCTATGTCATTCCTTGATTGGCGATTTCACTCCTGAAAAGGGTGAATCCGCTAGAGTCACCCATACACCCTCATCCTAGAAAGGAAAATTTGTCTTTCATAGAGGTGATTCTGCATCTGAGTCCACACCTCCTCATCTATACATTATCCTTGAATAGGAAATTTTGCTTCACATAGGGGCAATCGTACTGTCATACTATTCGTACATATCCATAGATAGGTGATCCTGTGTCCTAGATAGGCGTTTCCACACTTAGGAATTTCCGCTACCTATAGAGGAAATTTCTCTCTATTCTTGGGTGAATCTGCTTCCCATCCAAAATCCAGAGAGTCAATTCATCCTATCACAATTAGCCTATATATTCCTTAGTCCAAATCATAATCCAATTATTTTTCCTCTTCATATCCATCTCCAAACAATCATTTTCATCCATCCAATAATCATTCCCATCATTTTAGCTACATCCTTGAATTTAGGAGTCTCTCCCATCACATATTCCCAATCAAATCCCATCCTAATTTGAGCTTAAATCAAATCCTAAATCTAAGCTTCAATCCAATCCTAATATGAGCTTAAATCAAATCCTAATATGAGCTTAATTCACATCCCAATTTGAGCTTTAGTCCATCTACATCAAAGATCTTTTGATATCGAAACAAATCTTAAAATCCCTTTTGCCATGTTCTTCTAATCCATTGTATTTATCTTTTCTTCATCTCTTCTTTTCTTCTAACTATCTATTCCCATATTTTCAATCCAAATCAATCCAATCGATCATCATGAATCCCCATCCTCCATCAATACAACCAAAAATAGTAGTCAAGGGAGAGCCCAATTACATTGAAAATGATAATGAAAGTCTTGTTGATCAAGATGAGTATGATATAGATCCCCTTGATTCTATCATTACTAGTCATCTCTACCTAAGCGCCATCCAAAATCCAATTAGTCATCCAAACTATATCATCATGCCTTCATCTACACCTATTAGCAATCCTTATGCTACCTTTGACAAGGGATACCCATTATCTTCCCCATCCACATATTCATCATATCCTTCATCTACATCTCTCTCTAATCCATCCTCCACATATCCCTCCCTTCCAATATCCATGTCTCCATGTTCTTCTCTATCCATATCTCACCCTCCATCTTCACACAACAACACTATCACCTTCACCCCTAGTCCAAATCCTCCATCTCATCATCCTCCAATGCATGATCCTCATCCACCATCCACATCCCCCAATCCTATTCCACCGTCTCAATCTTCTCACCTTAATCCACCATCCCAATCTTCCTACCTTAATTCCCCATTCTCTTTCTCCAACATCAATCATCCATCCACATATTTCTATACTAATTCACCATCTATGTCCTCCTATCCTAATCCACTATCCATATCCTCCTATGTCACCCCATCTTTCACCCCATCATATCCTAATCCTTCCTCCAATGCATCATACCTTTTTCCTCCATCTAATCCCAATCCATCATCTCATTCTTTTCCAAACCCAATCCATAATCCTAACCCTCCACTGCATGATCCTCATCCACCATCCAATCCCTCCAATCCTATTCCACCATCCCAATCTTCCTACCTTAATTCCCCATCCACTTTCTCCAACATCAATCCTCCATCCACATATTTCTATACTAATTCACCATCCATTTCCTCCTATCCTAATCCACAATCCATATCTTCCTATGTCACTCCATCTTCCACTCCATCATATCATATCATCCCTCCAATGCATCCTACCTTAATCCTCCATCTAATATTGATCCCCTCACCAATCCTAATCCTCCACCTACTCTTAGTCCTCCATCCAATCCCATCCACCCATCTAATCCTAATCCACCAATCCATAATCTTAGTCCTCCACCCATTCATAACCCTTCATCTATTCCCATCACCCAATCAAAGCCTAAAATACACAAGTATCTCCTTCTATATGTCATCCAAAGAATCATGAGAAAGAAGAAATCCCTAAATCCACATATTAATGTCATGGAACCATGCCACCCCACTCCACCATGTGCATTCACTAGTAATGAGGCCCTTCTCCATCCTGCATCTATCACCCTTATTACCACTCCTAACACCCTCGAAATTGTTGAAACCATCAAACCCATTGAATCCATTGAATCCCCATCTTCTGCTCCTATAACCACCAAACCCGTCAAAGACACCCAAATCCAATCCACTTCTCCTACTCCTAGTATCACCAAAATCCACTCCCATGATCTTCATGAATCCTCCATACATCCATCTCCCCCATCCAACAAGTCCATCCAAGAATCCTCTATCATCATGCCACTCACACAAGTTGAAACATGCCAAGAGCTTTATCCAAAGCATACCAACATATCCCGTAATCCACATCAAGATCCTACCATCTCATCCACTCTATCTCAAGATCATAATCCCTCATCCACTCCATCTCATGATCCTTCTCCTCAACCAAATCCTGATCTTGTTATCCCATCCACTCCATCCCATGATCCCCTTATAAATCAAGATATTATCATACCACCTAATCCCTCTCATGATCCCTTATCGCTCACTCCTCCCAATCAAGATGCTACCATCCCATCATCTCCATCTCATGATCCTTCATCGCCACCTAATCAAGCTATCCCAACACCACTTTAATATCCCCTTGGTCCTCTTACATTCATCCATGGTGGTTTTCTTGTAGAAGAATAGCAAAGCATATACACCACCCATCCTCCCCCACCTAATAATGGACTTGCACCATGTTTCCAAAATAATAAGCATCCTACCATAGATCGAATTATCAAGACTATGCACTATCAAGGAAAAGGTTTAGGCCTTCATGAGCAAGGTATTTTAGAGCCCATCCATGTCAAATAACATCCACATGCACAAGGTCTTGGATATGTATCTCAAGACTCACAATCCAAAAATGTTGGTACAACCTCCATACATCCTCAATGGGCCTCTTCCAAAAGAATAATAGGCTCTTCCCATCACTCCACTAAACCATTTGTTTCCATCCCCCTCCATCATATCATCTCAAAAAAACCATCCATATTCCTCCTTCATCCTCCAAATCCATTTTAGGTTCTTATGTCCCTCCATCCACCATCACACATCCTCACACTAAATCCATTTTAGGACATTATATCCCAAAATCAACTCCTCCATTCCATCCTACTCATCCCCTCATCCATCAATCACCTATCCCTATCACCCATCATAAAAAAAATCCACTCTCATAATCCCTAATTAGGATCAACAAAGGCACATACTATAGCTCCTCCATCCACACACCATCTCCAAAATCCTACCTCCCTCACTCCATTCATATTCTCTCCACATCATCCATCTCCTCACACTCATCCCATTGCTATTAAAAGCACTTTGGATGCCAAAGTGAAAATACATAAATCCAAACATCCACATGGATATAAAGCTCCCCTCGTCCCCTTAAAAGGACACAATGAAGAAAATAAAAATCCAATCCCAAATCTAAATCAATCCCAAAGGCTACACAAGCCTACTCAAGAAAAAATAAAACCATGCAGATCCCAAAGAAAAAAGATGTAGTGAATTCAAATGGAAAATCCATAACGACATTCAAAGTTTCTCATCCAACAATAAATCATCCAAATCCTCCATCTCCTAAATATATTTTGGGTCCTTATGTCCCAAAATTCACTATCCCAACTTCTCCATTATCCCCATATTCTCCATCCATTAATCCTCTTATCATTTCACATCCCCCACCATATGTGCCAATGTTGGTCCTGAAAACATTCCCCCTCACACACTCACCCCATCATTCTATCCATGCAATTTCCAACACCCCATCCATTATCCCACATATATCCCTCATCAAATCCCTTTAATCCATTCTCAAGTGCATAATCCATCCATCCTAATAAAGTTATACCAACATATGATAGTCACTTCAAACATGGGCTCTTATTACCTCATATGGAACTTGATGCTTGAGTCCTTCATCCATCCCATTATCACATGTATTCCAAAGATATTTATCCACATCCCTATCCTCATCCATGTACTTCCATACAGTTTCCAAAAATCAAAAATATCAAAAAAAGAAGAAAAAGTCAAAAAACAAAAAGAAAATAGTAAAGAGAAAAAAATTTCATCCAATAGTAAAAATTTGGAAAACAAGCACCTTGGATAAGTACCATGATGAAACCTAGAAAACATGAGTCATGGTAAATCCCCCATCCAGTTTACTTCCAACCTTGGGTGCAACTTCATCTCCTCCATCCAACCTATGCACCTAACCTACTTATAATATCCCATTTATCCCACTCCATCCATCTTCCTTGTGATCTTGATAAGGAAAAGGGAAAATATTTATACATGCTTTGGACCCTCTTGGCATCCATCCTGTCTATCCATACTATCATATTCCTTTTCCACCCATCCTACTATCATCCATCTCACTTATCCATCCATCATGCTACAATCCCTCTCCTTTCCCTGTCCACCCATCCTACTATCATCCATCTCCCTTATCCATCCATCATGCTACAATCCCTCTCCTTTCCTTGTTCACCCATCCTACTATCATCCATCTTCGTCATCCATCCATCATGCTATAATCCCTCTCCTTTCCTTTTCCACCCATCCTACTATCATCCATCTCCCTTATCCATCCATCATGCTACAATCCCTCTCCTTTCCTTGTCCACCCAACATGCTATAATCCCTATCCTTTCCTTGTCTACCCATCCTACTATCATCCATATCCCTTATCCATCCATCATGCTACAATCCCTCTCCTTTCCTTGTCCACCCATCCTACTATCATCCATCTAGGTTCATCCATCCATCATGCTACAATCCCTCTCCTTTCCTTTTCCACCCATCCCACTATCATCCATCTCCCTTATCCATCCACCATGCTACAGTCCCTTTCCTTTAACTCCTTGTCTACCCATGCTCATATCTCCCATACCTCTTGCCTCATCACACATGACATGTCTAGAGTGGGTCATATTTTGGCTTTGTAACATAGTCCTAGGAGACATCATTCATCCACCTTGTCATCCCTTCCATATCACTATTATTATCTCTCCATCCTCCTTCCATTACTCCTTCCAAAACCTTCATCCCTTCATACCATGATTGTTCCATATCCCCATCCTTTTTTTTCTATCATTTCACATGCTCATCCTTCCATCTTCCCCATCCTTACCTCCCCATCCATCCATCCAAAAAATCCCTTCCATCTTCCAAATCTTTATCTTCCCATCCATCCATCCAAAAAAATCCCTTCCATCTTCCCCATATATCCATCCAAAATATCTCTTCCATATTCCAAATCCTTAATTCCCCACCCATCCATCCAAAAAATCCCTTCCATCTTCCAAATCCTTATCTTCCCATCCATCCATCCAAACAAATCCCTTCCATATTCCCCATCCATCCATCCAAAAAATATCTTCCATATTCCAAATCCTCAATTCCCCACCCATCCATCCAAAAAAATCCCTTCCATCGTCCCCATCCATCCATCTAAAAAGTCTCTTCCATTTTCCAAACCCTTAATTCCCCTCCCATCCATCCAAATAATCCCTTCCATCTTCCAAATCCTCATCTTCCTATCCATCCATCCAAACAAACCCTTTCCATCTTCCCCATCCATCCATTCAAAAAATCCCTTCCATCTTCCAAATCCTTATCTTCCCATCCATCCAAAAAAATCCCTTCCATCTTCCCCATCCATCCATCCATCCAAAAAATATCTTCCATATTCAAAATCCTTAATTCCCCATCCATCCATCTAAAAAATCCCTTCCATCTTCCAAATCCTTATCTTCCCATCCATCCATCCAAACAAATCCCTTCCATATTCCCCATCAATCCATCCAAAAGAATCTCTTCCATATTCCAAATCCTTAACTTCCCCATCCATCCATCCAAAAAAATCCCTTCCATATCCCCATCCTTATCTTTCTATACATCCCTTCCATCCCCCATCCTCATCTCTCTATCCATTTATCTCTATCCTCATTTTATCTCATAATCCCTTTTCATTGTTATCTAGCTATAGGATACCCCCATGCCCTGCAATACCATCTATCTCACTATCATCACTTGTATCTATTTCCCACATTTTTCTAATCACATGTCACTTTTCATCTCATCCTCCCAATTCATCTTTTGATGATTTTGATGACTATCCCATTTATGAGCTTCATGCAATCCACATATAACATATCAACCATCCTATCCACACAATTAGTCTTGTGTCATCATATAGGCTCCATCATTGTATCTACTTATCATTAGGTTTTGCATCTCATCATACCTTAGCTATTGTCTATAGTTGGTCTTTTATTGAACTACGTTGCCTCTATGCTTTCAAGTAGGTAAGGTCATCATCGATGAGCCCCCGAGGCCTAGGTTCATACTTTAGGTTGTTTCTTTGTCTTTGTCATGTCATTAAGAGTGTACTTATCTTTCTGGAAATAAAAAAAACAAAATCCATTAGCCCTTGGTAGTCCCAATCAATTTTAGTTATCTTGAGTTGTGTTGATCCTATGATCTACTCCACCCATCTTCAATCTTAGTAGGATGTTTCCTTCCTCACATCAGACCGTGTCAATCCCATCCACCTATCATCCTTATGACAAAGGATATTTGAGATTCATTGTAATTTCGTGGTGCTTTTTCATTTTGTTTATCATTTGAGCTTCCTACTATACCTACTCAAGGTCACCACGATCCATCATATCATGGTGCACTTTGATTGGTAGAAATAGGGGCATATCTTGCTTTTTTGTGTGATCGTACTTTCTTGGTTGTGCCACGTAGTACCCGCCAAGATCCTTGTGGTCTTGTGTTATGATGGGGCATTCTTTGTGTTTGTGGTTTTCCAACATTGGCCCTACCAAAGCCCCTGTGACTTTGGGATGTTGGACTAACCTTTTTTTTGTTGCGTTAGCCCTATGCATGTGATACAACATCACCTTGGTTCCTTATACCTTGGTGCATAATACCTCATGCTATATCAAATTAAGTGCTCATTACATGGTAGCATAACAAATACTAATTAACTTGCTTGATTTGGTTACTATCCATTCATCTCCCCATCTCCCAACCTCTCATCTATCAAAATCCCCCCATCCATTCACCCTAAATATTTCTAATCCATTCATCCTTCATCACTCTCCCTCATCTATCTATCCTATCTATTTTCATCACTCCACTATCTTCATCCTCATCATTTCATCATCTCTTAATCTTCTTATGATAATATAGATTTTTTATCCTAAGCATCTTTTCCTCCGTCCTCTTCATTCATTTCAATAATCTCACATCTCAATCCAATCCTAATCCATTCAATCTAGCACAAACCATCTAATCACATCTTTGGTCTTGGTCTTAGCCTTGCTACAAGCCTTTATCCAATCATTATCATCATCAAGATGTATCCTTCCCTATCCTTGTGTTGTTTTGGGATATCTTGTTCCCTCATCAACAACACTCTCATCATCATCATCAAGATGTATCCACCCCTATCCTTATTTTGATTTGGGATATACCATTCCCTCATCAACAACACTTCCATCATCATCATTATTGGGATGTATCCTTCCCCATCCTTGTGTTGTTTTGGGAAATATCGTTCCCTCATCAACAATGCTCCATCAATCATCAATCCATATTGGCTTGTAGCTTGGACTGGGGAACCATCATATTTTTTCCTTGAATCTATTTGTGCTTGCTTACTTCTCATCTTCTCCTTTCATTATATCTTCCTCCTCCCATCGCATATTTTCTCCATCATTTTGCATCATCTCTCCCATCTACCCTCATATCATCCATTTCGAGAGCACAACCATTTTCTCTTGAACCCGCATGTCCTCTCAAGGGGGCATCCATAATTCCTAATCTTCATCTTCACTCCCATCATATTTCCTCCTAGTCAATCCTTTGAATGACTGGGGCATCTTTGACAATCTAACCATCTTCTTCTAGGTGCTATGTTTAATCTTCTTTGAAATGATGCTACTTCATAACACCATCTCAAAGAGGGGAAAAATGTAGACATTAAAAATTGACCACTTTTATTTGGTCAATTTACCCCTAATCTGACCAATTTTATATCCTATATATTAATATTCATTATCTTTTTATCCTAATTTATTTCTTCTATCATCTCTAAATTCTAGCCTAAAGTAAATAATTACCTTAAATTATTTACTCCCATCCCTTAACCCTTTCCTCTAAAGAATTAAATAAATAATTCCCACATGTCCCATCCTCCATAACCTTTTTCTAATCATGATTAATTTGCATAATCCTTGGTTAGAGATGTGCACACTCCTAATCCTTGATTAGGGAGGTGTCACATCCTCCATAGTATGCAAGTTGTCCCTAATCTTCCTCAATTAGTCTAACCACCCCACTAATCCCTCACTTCCACATCCTAATTATCCATTAATTAGCCCAGTCTAACCCATGGTCAACCCCCTAATAAATACTACCCACATCCTAATGAAATTTTTAATTCCATTTTATTCCTCCAACACTCCATGGAATTTTAAATACCATTTTACAATCCCCATGTCCTTTCCAATGGAATTTTAAATTCCATTTATTCATCCAAGGTTTTTAGAAGAATTTTTATTTCCTCTTCCCTTTCTCCAAGGAATATTGAATTCTTTTTTATTCACCCCATGTCCCTAAGGAATTTTTAATTCCTTTTATCATTCCCATGCATATTAAAAAGGAAATTTTAATTCCTTTTGTCAACTCTTGATTTCAACCCTTGATCTTCTTCCAAGAATCAATCTTGGCCATTCAATCATCTCCTCTCTTGCTAATGACTAAAAGACTTAGTCATTTTTCACTCTCACATTCATTTTAGCACATACAACTATCTCATTTATCATCTCGATCTCTTAAGCATACATCTAGTCTCCATAGCTAGATCCTCGCATCCTTGTCATTCGGTGATCAGAATCAAGCAAAAACAAGCCATTATGTTGCCGAAATTGATCTAGAAGCACACATATGAAGCCATCAAAAGGGGCAAACAAACTCATCAAGCTCAAACAAGGTAATATTTTGGTATTTTATTTGCAAGTTTGAGTTTCAACTTTAAACCCTAATCTAAGTGTTTTGTTTTGTTTTTATCCTTTTCCTTGAGTTTATTTCTTGCATTTTAGATGGGGTAAAAACAGTACACACAATAAGACTATTTTAGTCTATGACGTAACCTTGATGTAAAAGTTGTACATTGTATTGATTTGGTGGCCTTATGAGCCAAGTCAAACTAAGATATTGTAATTGACTTTCAAATTGCATATATAATTTTTTGACTCATTTTAATTAGACATTTGTTGCTATGATTAACTATAGCTACTTAGTTATGTCTTTTTAAATATATTCATATGTCATTTGCAATAATATAAATTAAGTAATAATTTAGAATGAGTTATTACACTTGACTAAGATGAAAAGTGGGAAGCTAGTTGTCTTCATCTCTTAGCATAGCAAGTTCTAATTATGTTCTTCAACACCATCAAATCCTTCTCTATGTAGGTGTAGGCACAAACAAAACTTTATTGCAAATACTAAAATTTTTAAGACCTTGGGTTGAATTCCTTACTAACAATGTCAAACTACACATGTGAGAATCAAAATCACTAATGTGTGAGTTTAAAATAGGTTTATGCACAATCACATATTTCATTGAACATAATCGTCTTAGTTTATTCATCTCAAATTTAATCTCAAATATCAATAACTATCATTTATCGTAGTCAAATTAATCTCTTATTTTTCTAACTTCAAGATATGCATTTACTTTTATTTCATTTCTATTTTAAATCTAATCAAATACACATTTTTAAACTCAGTTTTTATATCTAAAATTGATTTGTTTCACTACAAAAATAAAAACTGTATAAAAAATAGGGTCGCTTTTGTTCTGATTTCATCCCTGCTCACATGTGACAGTCAGTAGAGAGAGGGTATTATTTAAAGCTATTTAGAATGACCAGCTCAACATATTTTGACCTGCCCCAACAATGGTGGACTTTGGCTTCTGTTTTTAACTTTCCAATAGCAGATGACCCGTTCTTAAGATGACAATCACTTGCAAAACCTTATAAACACTTCCCCAACAACAGCTTTTCTTCAGCTCTGAATATTTTCTCCTTTTCCCAGTTGAGTTGGGGAACTAAAATTACATGTTGCAGAGATTGGATCAGGTATTTCTCGCACTTTATTCAAGGTTTATTATAATGTGATCTTAGCTTATTGTTCTTATGATGTATAGCCATGCCCTAAGGAGATTGCCTTAGCAGATGCAGGATTTCATGCAATTTGGTATTCATGGCGTCATCAGATGATTGCCTTAGCAGATGCAGGATTTCATGCAATTGCCCCTGACTTCAGGGGTTATGGACTTTCTGAACAGCCTTCCCAGATAGAGAAAGGCAACTTTGTAGATCTTGTGGAGGACATGACCGGCCTTCTTGATGCCCTTGGCATTCAGACAGTTGGTACCCAAAACTCTATTCAATGAATTTATAGGCCCTTTGTAACTTAGTATCGCCAACTCACATCTAAAATGACTGTTTCCCTGAGTTTTACAGGTATTTGTTGTGGGCAAGGATTTTGGGGCAACGACTGCATATTATCTGTATCTCCTGTGCCCTGAGCGAGTGAGAGGCATTATAACATTGGGCATACCTTATATGAGACCAGGCCAAGAAACTCTTCAGTTGGATTTGTTTCCAGAAGGATTTTATATTAGACATTGGAAGGTCTCTTTCACTTTCCCTGTTTCTGCCACTTAATGTCAACCCTTAAATTGGCTTGTTTACTGATGTATTTTCTTTTGGGGTTTATAATAGGAGCTCGGAAGAGCCTTGGCAGACTTTGGGCGTTTTGATGCGGAAACAGTGGTAAGGAATATATATACCCTTTTCTCTGGAAGTGAACTGCCAGTGGCAAAAGAGGGTAAAGAGATCATGGACCTCTATGATCCTGCAACTCCACTTCCCTCTTGGTTTACTAAGGATGACCTCAAAACATACTCAAGCCTGTATGAGAAATCAGGATTTGCTTTCCCTATGCAAGTTCCATACATTACTTTTATGAGGTAAGTATTGAAAACAATCGTTTTTGTTTTGTCTTTCAAACATTAAGTAAGGATATTCTATCATACAACTTACATACTCTGCACTATGGATGTTAATTTGCAATACAGCAACTGGGGTAAATTGGCGGAGTTAACAGATTATACTATTAAGGTTCCAGTATTTCTGATTATGGGTACCAAAGATTATGTACTGAAATCGCCAGAAATGGAGGATTATATAAAGAGTGATTTCCTGAAATCTGAAGTGCCTAATCTGGAGATCAAGTTTTTCCCAGAAGGTAGCCATTTTGTTCAAGAGCAATTCCCTGTGGAGGTGAATAAGCTTGTTCTTGGCTTCCTCAACCAGCAGCTGTAATGCCAAAGAAGTTCAAGATCAGGCAAAAAATTACCAAATACATGGAACACAATATTTTTCTAGGATTTGTCCACTTTCAAAACTAGTAAAAAGTTACCTATTCATTAAAAAATTAGCAAAAAAAATAGCAAACACTAAATTATGTTAGGTGGCTTTCTATTGAAAGAATTTACAAAATTTAAAATGATCAATTTAGATGGATAAAAACTATAAGCACTTCTAAAAAAATTATTATCATATTTTAAAATTTTGAGCATAGATATCTTGAATTACTTTTAATTTTTTTATTTTTAGAAAAAGTGACAACTTTTGATTCCCTTTTTGCCTCCCATTTCCATGCACTTATCCTAGTGAAACTATTGGGTTGAGATGTTTTCTTTTTCCATAAATTGTAAACTAACCTCAAGTTATTGGGGCTTCTTACCTCATAGGTGATGACTATATAAAATCTTTATAACTAACTTAAAGTGTCTTAAATTTACATTACCATTCTATCTTCACTAATTATAGATAATATGAAGCTTCTCATGGTGATGGTAGCATTTAGAAGAAGTTTATATTGGTATTACTTGTATAACTGAAAATATGTTATACTTCTGTGAATCCTTACATGCAAGGATACTCAATAATGAGTCCTTGCAAATCAATTCACAGCTCTCTATCCGAGAAGAGCAGAGATTGATATTGTGGCCCTCAGATTAACCCTGTTACCCCTGCAAATACAATCTCGGAATGAGAGATTCAAAGAGGAGAAGCAAGAATGCTAATCTCCATGAATCCTGTTCTTGCAATGCAACAATGAAAACTAATCTAAATGGATGTAAATGCAATAAACCAAACTAATTTATTGAAATAAAAAATTAATCTACATGCAATGCCATAAATAAATTATTTTGCAAATTAATCTATTATGAAGATTAAGCTAAAATATAATACTAAACTATATGCTCTAAAACTAAGATGCTTATATAATCAAACTAATGTAATCTCAAATGATAAAATTCAAATTTGTAGCATAGGTTTGATGTAAAAATTCGTGATTCTCTCTTTTTGAAATGAGAATGAGAGGGCTTATTTTATAGGCGAAAGTGGAATTGAAGGCAAATTCAGAAGCAATGTGGGATAAATAGAAAAATAGAAACAAATCTTGATTGGAATTCTTTTTTAGTTTATTTCCCTTTTAACTGATTTGTTTCCTTTTTTTCATCACATGATATTCTTGAGAGGATATTTCATTTATTTATTTAATTTAAGATGATAGTATCTCTTTTAATAAAATAAAATAAGATTATGTAATTTAGAAATGAATATTAATAAAATAAAATAAAATTATTTAATTAAAAATAGATTTAATTAAATAGCATCATTTTATTTAAGTAATATTAACTTCAATTAAATAACATTATTTTATTTATTAAAAGGGATTTATTTCTTTTGATTAAATAAAATTAATGAAGCATTCAAACCTTAGGGAAAATTGAAACATTTGAAATAGCTATGAATTGATTAAGAAATTTGATTTGAAAATGCGACAATCATTGATTCAGAAAGTTGATGTTGACAAATTAAATAAATGGGGCCCAAAGTCTAGGTGACCATTTTAGGTTGCATACATTTGCCCCTCTTTGACTAATGTGAGGTCGACTCGGGATCACAGCAGTCAAAGAATGAAGTTGCAATGTGAGATCGATTTGGGATCACAAAACAACTCAGATGTGAGGTCGACTCAGGATCACATCTGGACAAACATAAACAAAAGGCCTTTGAACATGAGGTCGATTCGGGATCACATCCAAAGTGAGAGATAAGAATCTCAAGCAAAGTTGCCCCAAGAGAAGCAATTGATGAATTGATAAAGTTGAATCAAGGATTGAAGTTTGATAGGTATTTCCCCCTCGTGATCGAAATCGAAATGAGATAGAGGAGAAATAATAAATTGAAAAATTTGATCAAATCAAACAAAAGATAAGGTTCTTGATGTAAGATGAAAAATATAAGAATCACAGAACCCAGGTAGATCAGCAAGAAAATTATGCCCTAAGGTTGAATTAGAAGAAAAGAAGTGGGGTGAAATCGAATGGAAGATAGAAGTTTGGAAGAAATGGAAAGAAATGGAGAGAAGGAAGAGAATCTGCCTCAATAAAGAGGATGCATCAAAATCAATCAACTGTTTAAGATAGGGAATTTCGATTGAGATCACGAAAGAAGATAAGGAAATGAAGAACGTGATCATAGTTGATGAAAAATCCACAAGATGAAGGAAACCCTCTCAAACCCATAATACAGCCTAAAAGTGCAAATTAACATGAAGTCTAAATAATGCAAGCTACATGAAAATGCAAAGGTGTACTTGCAATAGGGTAACATAGGTTTTTGTGTGTTCATCATTTATTAGAGAATGTAAGAGAACTTATTTTCATCATTGGGCCATTATTACCGGACATCGGACAATCACACAATCATCACTAGTCACAAACGCAACTATGAAGATATGAATGTGATTTATATCAGCTTGGAATGTGGAAAGATTCTAACATGAGCATCAAAGACATGAAGGTCAAGATGACTACAATGTTAGCTTACCCAATTTAATGTCGCAAAACCACGCTCGCATCAAGACATAAACGCCAAGATTACCATGAGAATGGTTGTGCAAAAACATTCAAGGATGATGCCATAAATCTCTTAAGTGTGTCAAGGAGACAACAAGAGACACTGAAGAGGTTCAAGACAACACCCACAAGCAGAAAGCAAATAAAAACATGCCCCATGCCCCAAGTCCTCTAGCTATGCATCACGGAGACTTATTAGACAAGGACGCTCAACGAAAATCAATGTCAGTCAACAAAGAAAGATCATGGCATATCTCAAGCATTAAGTGTTCCAATTAAAAAAAAAAATTTAAGTGTGTAAGCGTCTGCGAGTTAGGATAAGGATCAAGTGCTTTAGTAGGTAAAGATCACATGGTATTTGGATAGACCAAGCGATAAGTGTTGAAAAACACACGTGTAAAGTTGTGTTAATACAGTTAGATTTAGTGTTGAAAAACACCATTTGCGAGGTGTCCTAAAGACAAGAATATCCAAGAGACCAAAGCTAACACAGTGATGCCCCTAGACAAAGACAAAGACCAATTCCAAACCAAGGCAATAAGGACAAGGCATGATGGAGAAAGGCTAAGTGTCGAGGATGCATGCTAAGAAATAGGGATGCAAAGGCCTCAAGTAGCACCTGTTTCCAGGTTTTCACCACTTGGAATAATTTTTTTTAGGACTTTTTATATTTATTTCTTTTTTTATTTTTTTTCTACCAAGGTGCCTGTTTCCAGGTTTTCACCAAGGCACTTTTTTCTTTTCGTTTTTTTTTGAATTTTTTGAATTTTTTTGTATTTTTTCAGCATCATATTTGAATTTTTTTGGATTTTTTGACAATATATCAATTTTTTTTTTGTAATTTTTTCAGTATCATATATCAATTTTTTTGGAACTTTTTTCAGGGTCATAATTATATACAAAGGATGCCCCCAGACAGAACAGGCATCAAGAATAGAACTTCTTCAGGTGCAAAACATTGATAGGCTCAGGGAGCTGCTCCCCCTCTTCAGTAGATAGTAGATAGGCACCTGTGCCAAAAGCTGCTGTGATGATGTAGGGTCCAAGCCAATTAGGTTCGAATTTGCCCTTCTATTCTCGATTCTATTGGTTCTTAGGATTCTCTCGCAGGACAAGATCTCCTACTTGGAATTCTCTAGGGTGAACCTTTTTGTTGAAGGCTTTGGACATCCGCTTTTGATAGACCCTCATATGGTCAAATGATGCTTTACGCTTCTCATCAAGAAGTTCCAATTCTTACAATCTCATGGCGCGATAGTCTTCATCTGTAACTAGACCTTTGAGAGAGACCCGAAGTGATGGAATCTCAACCTCTAAAGGTAACACTGCTTCAGCGCCGTATGTGAGGGAAAAAGGAGTAGCCCCAGTTGGAGTACGAATACTCGTTCTATAGGCCCACAGGGCCGAATTTATCTGTAGGTGCCAATCTCTACCATTCTTATGAACTGTTCTATGCAAAATCTTGAGAATGGTTTTGTTTGAAGTCTCTGTGACCATTTCCTTGTGGGAAGTAAATGAGACCGTGCCTTTATCTTGAATCTTTGGCGAGTTCTTTAGGTCGCATTTTGAACTGACCTCCATTGTGGGTGATGATGATGGCACTCCATATTGACGGATGATGGTTTAAAATAAATAAGACAACATCTTGCTGAGGCAATAGAAAGTGGAACGACCTCTACCCATTTTGTAGTAGTATTAGTGATAATGAACTTATGGCCACTGATGAGTTGGATGAATCTGCCCAACAAAGATCAAAGGCCCTTCGCTAAAATAGCGTTGAGGATATAGAAGAAATAGCTCCTACGGAGCATGTATCAGTGTCCATGTTTGACATTTTTCACAAGACTTAGCAAATGCTCGCGCATCTATTTATCATTAGGCCAATAGTACCCTGCTAAGCAACCTTCTATGTGGAAAGACCATTAGAATGTCACTCCATATGCCTCGTGGATGTCAACTGGCGGCTTGATCAGTTCTTCCTTTTTAAGCACCCTGTCAGTATTCATCTAGACCCCTCCTATATAAATCACCAGAGATGAGGGAATGGCGAGAGGCGTTACGGATAAGGTTTCTTCTTTCATATCAGTTAAATGTATCGGGGATGATGCCATCACGAAGATATGAGTAAATAGCACCATAGCGGGAGGATTCATGATTGACAAGGGTACAAATGATATGGCTTTCAGGTGAGTCAAATATGGGATATCGTAGCTCTTCCACCAGGAATTCATATCTGGACTCATGTTCCTCTAACTGAAGAAGTGAAGCAAGGGTGGCCATAGCATTAGCTGCTTTGTTCTCAGCCCTAGGAATTTGCCGAAAGGTGACAAAAGTAAAATACCGTCTTAATGTATCAACCATTTTTTTGTAAGGTACCAACTTGTCATCGTTTGTTTGGTATTGTTCATTGACTTGGTTGATGATCAGCTGAGAATCCCCATAGATATGTAGTTCTATGATATTCCACTCTATGGCCATTTTTAGTCCATTTGTCAAAGCCTCATACTCAGCTATGTTGTTTGTGCATGGAAAGAGTAACTTGTAAGATTTAGGAATAGTATACCCATGAGGAGAAACAAACAACACACCAGCTCCAGAACCATTTTGCATGCATGAACCATCAAAGAATAGTTTCCAGGATCTTTCAGTCATGTACATAAGATGCTCATCTGGAAAGTTGACTTGAATGGGCATATTATCTTGAATAGGAAAAATTAGCCAGTTGATCTGCAATAGCTTGGAATTTGATTGCTTTGCACTCAATATACTCTATGTCAAATTTAGAAAGAATCATCATCCATTTGGCAAGTCTACCCGTGAGAGCAGCTTTACCGAGCAAGTATTTGAGAGGATCAATTTTTGCTATGAGGTGTATGGTGTGCGCGAGCATATAGTGTCGCAATTTTTGAGAAGCAAACACTACTGTGAGGCAAGCTTTTTCAATACTAGTATAATTAACCTCATAAGAAACAAGAGTGCGACTAATATAATATATGGCCCTTTCTTTCCCTTGTTCATCTAATTGAGCCAACAATGCCCCCAGTGAAGATTCAGTAGCTGAGACATATAAAATGAGAGGTTTTCTGGAATGGGAGGCATTAAAATGGGAGGATTTGCCAAGTATTCTTTAATTTGATCCATGCTCTTTTGGAAATCCTCATTCCAGACACATTGAACACCTTTATGCAAATTTTTGTTGAAAGGTTGTGCTCTATCTGCCAATTGTGAAATAAACCTCCTTATGGATTGAAGGCGCCCTTGAAGACTCCTCATTTGGCTGACATTTTTGGGAGGTGGCATGTTTATAATGGCTTGAACCTTTTCAGGGTCCACTTCTATTCCTTTAGCTGAAATGATGAATCCCAATAATTTGCCAGAAGTAACACCAAATGCACACTTTTTGGGGTTTAATCTTAGTTGAAATTGTTCCATGCAATCTAGAATCACTTCTAAATCAGCCAAATGTGTTCCTCTTCTCTTAGACTTAGCCAGGGTGTCATCCACATAATCTTCCATATTCTTATGCATCATGTCATGGAAGATGGTTTGTCATAGCTCTTTGGTAAGTAGCCATTTTCAAATCAGGCATGAAATTCCAACAATAAATTACCCAGGCACATGTGAATGCAATCTTTTCTTGATCCTCAGGAGCTATCTTGATCTGATTATACCTAGAAAAACCATCCATCAAAGAATAGATCTCATATCCCGCTGTCATGTCCACTATCATGTCTATGTTAGGGAGTGGAAAATCATCCTTTGAGATGCTCTATTAAGATCTCTAAAGTGCATTGCAGATTGAATGGGTTTTATGGTTTAGAAACAAATTACACCTGTCTGTTGGAAATCGATTCGGCATAGTCTATGGCTCTAATGAATCACTAGGGGAGCTTTTCTAATTCAGCTTTCACTAAAGGCTATATAGAGAGGGGTGCATTTTTCAACCTGTTTGACTGGTTTCACACCTAGAGCTATGGATAAATGATGCATAATGAGATTAGTGTCCAACCCTGGCATGTCTGAGTATGTCCATGCAAAGTTAATTTCCTTCTTTTGGAGGAACTCGGTATAGGCTTTCTTTTCTTCAGGTGATAAAGATTTAGCCAAGTGTACAATTTTTTGAACTTCCTCTATGCCCAAATTAACAGCTTTTGTAGGTTCAACCAATACTGATGATGTCACCGGGAAATGGCAGAATTATCAGAAGTACCTCTCAATAGTAGGGGTACCTCAGGGTTTCACCTTTGGATCACGTCTTTTTATTTTTTTGTGGCACCGCCCACATGATGGTTTTAGCCATCATAATACTTATTATTTTTCTTTTTCTTTTTATCTTGTGACTAAGGTACTTGATGCCGAGGTTCTATCCCATACTAGTAGCAGTTCCACTTTGGTGGAAGAACTCTGAGTTCAATGTCATTTAGATAGCAGGTGATCTCATAGTCATTGTGAAATGTCAAGAGTTGAGGCTCTTGGTACCATTGAGACCAATCAATAAGGTTGGGGTGAACAAGGGGTAGGTTGATGACCAGTTCAAGATTAAGGATATAGGTGGTGTCATCTCTGGTGACTGTAGAATTGGAATCTGTCAAGTTTCCCTCTAAAGTGTCTAAATCAGAATTTATCCTAGCAAGCGAAGAATCGTCTACTAATGTGACATGTGGGTTCCAATCTTCTAATCTAACACATGACTCGTCAGTTACATCAGGTTGAGAACTATAAGTGTGGACAACATCCATATCCAAGTCAACTGTTGCATCTGAGAGTGAATCCCATTCAAACTCATGAGAGTCTATTTCTAAATTATTGTTGGAGCCTCGTGATGTAGAAGCCTCAAGATTTGGAAGAGGCTCCTCTCCTCTAGCAATTTGCTCAATCACAAAATTATCTGAATTATCACCATCCGTTGCAGCTGGGATGGAGACACTATCCATAGTCAATCTTGCATTCATATAGTCACTATCTATTGCAAATGAGATAGGAGGACTATCAATTATTAAATCTCTTGATTCTTCCCAAAGGAGATTTGTTGAAGGTACCCAATCATCTGTTATGTCTTGTTGATTGGTCAAATCTGGTACATATTCTATGTCATCTTTACTATCCCGCCTATCAGAAATGGGGACAGTGCATTTATTGTTGTTCATAAAGCCTAGGCCAACTGGTTTCTTAGACTTACGTGCAAAAAGATCATGATTGAGTGGTTCGGCTCTAGCATCTAACCTATGACTAAGAGGGCCATATCCTGGATAACCCATCTTCTTGACAAAGTATATCCTCTCCCACTTGTATGGGGACTTACAGGAGGGAGAATTTCTAAACATGCTGGTATTTCTCCTCTTTGTATATCAATCTCGAACTGACTACTTCCTCTTTTCATCTTGTATTTAGTGCGAGGATTCAACAAACTTGTCCAAATAGTGTCATTGCTGAAGATGATGGTTTCAGCATCTCTCATTGAAGGCTTTCCATATGTCCTAGGGGAAACAAACATACTTTTGCAAAGAGTCCAAGTTGATACCCCCATACCAAGGTCCTAAGCTTAAAATTTGCTGTGATCATAAAAGTTGTTTCATAATCCTGCACTGAGTTTAAAGGGACATGAACATTAGGTAGAATTGATTCAGTGATAAAGATTAATTTATCCCACAGTATACAAATTTCTGTTTTAAAACTGGCAGGGGAACTTAACACACTTGGTGGTAGAGTGGGCTGACCACACGCATATCATGAATCCATGGTCTACGGTAAAATGTTATATACAGGGGTCCAGTATCAACAATTTGAAACAAGATATATTTTTCAATTGGGCCAATCCTGACAGGAAGGACAACCAACCCCTTAGAACTTCGTTCTGCCTCATCATAGGCCTTTATGGTGATCTTCTTTCTAGTGTCGATCACTTGCTCTGAATAGCCCAAAGTTTTTAACAAATTCAAAGTACAGATATTTAACCCAGCACCCCCATCAATCAACATGCGCCTGACATGGGTTTTATGAATCATGACTTCAATGTGAAGGGCAAGATTGTGTGGATGGCTTAGGGATTTGTCATCATCTTCAGAGAAAGAAAGGTAATGTGGGCTAGTAATGTGATTCACC